>JACEGR010004089.1:0-92850 GCA_014170235.1 Listronotus bonariensis
AAAAGGAAAGAGAGAAAAAATAAAAGAAAGGAGAGAAAAAGAGAAGGAAATTAGAAAAAAAGAGAAAGGAAAGGAGAGAAAAAAAAAGGGAAGAGAGAGGGGAAAAAAGAAGACGCGCGAGGAGACTGAAGGCCTCCGAGCATGCTAGTGGAGGAAGGTGATGCCTAGTGCCTAGTGGGTGTAAGGGCGGAAGGTGGCGTACAACACAAGGCGAAGCCCCAGCGCGCGGAAGGTGATGTCTCAGCGCGCGAGGAGGCCGAAGGCCTCCGAGCGCACTATTGGGTGGAAGGGGGGCATATAATACAAGCACGAGGCGAAGCCGAGCGCTTGACACATATGAGAGGAGGCCGAAGGCCTCCGACCGCGCCAGTGGACTTAAGGTGATGCCCCAGCAGCGTTATTGGGCGAAAGGTGGCATACAATACAAGCACGAGGCGAAGCCGAGTTCTTGTACACTAACACAAGTGGACGGAAGGTGGCATACAACACAAACACGAGGCGAAGCCGAGTACTTACCGGCCGGCGGCGGGGGGAGAGGGAGGGGGTAAGGGGGCCCCTTATGGTAGGTTTACCAAAAACCAAAAACGAGGTCAAAGATAATGCCGGAGGCTTTTGTTGGAAAGCGGTCTTCCTCGTTACACATTAAGGTTAGCAGTAAATGGGAGAGTTAAAGATGTATAAATACTCGTGTTAAGTTAAGGCAGTACTATACATATTCCAAGTTTACTTGTAAATACACGCATCAAATATTTATTTTATTTATTTTTCTGTTAAAGTGTGTTTTTTTTTATTAATTATAATTAAAATGAATGGGAGGAAGTAGCTGGCGTAATTCCGCAACCCAATGAAGAAGAGCAACAAGAGCTTAATGACGCTGGCGCTGAAGTTGCACAACCCAATGAAGAGGAGCAACATTAGCAACAACAAGAGCTGTATGACGCCATAAATCCCAATGACATGCATGATAATATGGAAGATGACTGGCTTCCCGATTGGGCTGTAAATCCGCCGCCACTTTCGTGGGTGGAGGATGAGAATAGCAACTCTAGCGACTCACCACCACCCATTCAAGTTAATGAAGTGTCAAGCACAACGGACTCAATGGCATAGTGTAGTAGGCGTTCCGCATCTTGACAGAACCAGACCATAATCTTACGTTTAATGCAATTTAAATATAACAATTTTTATTAGGCTTTAAGTTGAACTTTAAAATTTGGGTTGTGGGTGTATAATTTTTTATTACTACACATATATTTTTAAATAAAACTTATTATTATTTTTACTGCTTTATTACTTTTTGGTTTTACAATATTTTAAAATTTACACATATGTTGGTTTCTTTATTCCGACTCATCTACATGATAATGCTTATTGGCCCATAAAATATGTTCCTTAATTGATGAATCCTCTATGTAATGAACTATATCCCAAATAACTCCATTCTTGATAACTTCTTTCACAAATTCCCTTAAATTATGGTTTATCAGGTATTTATCACAAGTGTACACTAAGTTATTATTATAGAATATTTTTCAATCAAACTACCATAAAAAGTTCCATATTCAGTATTTAAAATAATTTCGTTTTTTAAATCTAACTCTTTAAACCACTTGTCTCGAAGCAATACTATTTGGTTATTTAATTCACTCATGTTCGTAGAAGCAAACGGATAAATGAACATAAATATATCCTTGATGACTACTTATAAACCCAAATCCCCACTCCTAAGTAAATTAAAATTTATTTGAAGGAAAAGTTTTATGATGTATTTGTAAGATGTACATTATAATCTATTATTTAAAAGAGGAGGAATCGCTATCGCCTATGCACTCTTAACAAAACGGAGCAGGTAGCGCTCTTATCATACAATACTCATAATCAGGACACAAAGAAAGGGAGGAGAGGAGGCCCTCTCAGGGAGGAATAGGCTCTGTCAGGGAGGAGGAGGCTCTGTCAGGGAGGGAGGAGGTTCTGTCATGGAGGAGGAGGCATGGTCAGGGAGGAGGAGGCTCTCTCATGAATACACTACTATTTTCAAACAATAGCCTTCAATACCAATCAAACTTAGAATTAAATACCACTGATAATGGATAACTTTTATACATTAAAATTTTAAAATTTGACAAACAACTTAAATTACTTTTAGATTCCGGAAGTCATATTTCTTTATTTAATCCGATTTTAGCTGAAAATTATTATTCTGAACATATAGTTATAAAACCTAATATTATAAAAACATCTTGTGGTCAACAAAATACTAAATATGAGGTGTATATACCTGCATTTAAAGAATTTAATTCAAATGAAAAACAAAAAATTACTTTGTTTGACTTTGATAGATTTTTTGATGGACTTATTAGTTTTCGCGACTTACATAATATGGGATTTAATTGGGACATACAAAGTAAATATCTTACAAAAGGTAGTATTAAAATACCTGTGTATCAATGTTCACCCACCGACTATAATTGTCATATTATATCATTAGGAGATTATCTTAAAAACACCTTTTCCCATTGATGTTTAAGCTGACGGTGAATACTACTTATCCGAGATAAAAATATTGGCAGAAAGAAACATATGTCAACTTAACAAAACCTTTAAAGGCATTTCCTTTAAATGGGTTTGGCACATTTTAAGGAAAATTCCAAAATAATTATCTTTATCCTGACTTAAAGGAAATAGAAAACTTATGTAAGGAATTTTACACTATTTATTAATATCCCAACTAACCTCTTTCAACGACCACTCAAACACAACACATTATTAAGACAACTGGCGAAAAACCACTTTATACCAAATATTATAGATTACCAGAAATACATAAAAGAGAAGTGAAAGAACACATTAACAAAATGCTTAACGAAGAAGTTATCCAGAATAGTACTGCCCATGGTCCAGCCCTATATGGATAATTTCAAAAAAACCTGATGCATTTGGTGTTTTAAAATGGAGAGATAAAAAACCATCCAAGATAGGTTTCCCTTTCCAAATATTGATGAAATACTAGACAAATTAGGAAGAGCCCAATACTTCATCACTTTGAATTTGGCTTAGAATAAAAATACACTTAGTTTTTTATTACTACTTTTTTATTGTCATTTAGCAGTAGCATCCATTTAAAAATTAGATAATTCCATTCTACCAATACTTTAAGAAGATACTACAATTTCAACAACTAAACATGCATTAGTAATTTATATTAATGTTACTGAATTTTTTGAATTTAAAAATAGTCTTAAGTTACAAGTTACTCCTATTACAAAAGATAAAAATAATAGTTCAATGTCAAATGCGTTGACTAAACAAACTTGGTCATTACTTTACCAAGTAGAACATGTATTAGAAGCTATTCACCCTAATATTAGGAAAAAACGTGGTCTCATTAATATTGGTGGTACCATAAATAAATGGTTATTCGAAACACTAGATCAGTTATGAATGACCAAAATAAACTGATACTTCCTGAGGATGACCAAACCTATCACTATTCATGGGTATGGGTAACCATTGGTATTTGTGTCAAGTATAATCACATGCACAGGGATTAGCTTTTACTACAAAATCCTTATTCAATCTTTAAATTATTTCAAAAGAGGGATGATCCAGATAAAAGACCTACTCAGTCTACCCAATCGCAGGTCTTATTCTTAGGATGGAGGAGTTATGTATAGCCTAACGCCACCACTGGTAATACCTAAGAAAATAAGAACCGATGAATATGCATATAGACAATTCTCAGTGAATATCTTTGAAAGACTGTTAATATGATAAGTAGCTTATAAATGCAAACTAGCTTTTTTTAACTTTCTTTTTATTATTATTTTTTTTTATCTTTGGACAATCCACGAAGGCTGAAAGCCTAAATACTAACGTACCGTGGGTGTCTTAAGCAGGGTAAGAGAAAGTTTGTTAACACGGGCCTTAAAAACTTGAAGATTTGGGGGGAAGGAAAGAACTCCGCTGGCAGCAGGTTCCACAGTCTAGAAACTCTAGGGATAAAAGAACGAACGAAATGGGAAGTTCGGGGCCTATCCAATTGAACTGTATGGGGATGCATACGCGCGGCACCACGAGTTTCTCTGTTGGAAACTGCAAGAGGAGGGACTATACTGGACAATTCGTCGGAGCAGAAGCCGTAAAAGTATCTATAGAAGAGCGATAGATCTCCCACAGCTCGACGATGAGCAAGAGAAGGAAGTCTTTGAGTAAGTAAAGGATCATTAATAAGACGAACAGCCCTTCTTTGAATGGCATCAAGAATGCTAAGGGTTGTAGGGGATGCCATTCCCCAGACATGAGAACAATATTCCAGAGAGGGTCGAATTTGGGACACATACAAAGTGTATAAATTGAGAAAAATACTTTTTTTTACATGCTGCATTATGTTGACAACTTATCTACGGGTGAATCGCTAAATAATTTGATTTGGTAACTTGTTAATATAAGTTTTTGTTGAAGTAGAATTTATTTCATTTATTATCTTTTACAATTACACACACCTCCAAAATTCTTGGCCCCCGTGGTATATTTTTAAACCCGTAACTATAAAACGACAAAAAAATTATTTCCCAATCAGGAAGCTACACTATTCAGGAGTGTTATAGGATATATTTTATTATGGTTAAACAAAAATTTTAGAAATAAATAATAGCAATCAAAATCTCAGCCATTCGCGCATTTGTTTGCAAATTTTCGTTACCACGAAGCTAAAACTGGCCACTAAAATTAAGAGGTGGCACAGTCGAATATTTAATGGTTCATAAATTCAATGCGCAAAATTTTTGACTATTAAAAATATTAAACGGCTTTAATTAAAAATGTTTTAAAGTAGAAAATAAAATCACAGCCGTTTGCGTATCTTACAGTGTTGCCAGTATTAATAAAAATTACCTTGGTAGGTAATGGCCACAAAAACAAATGATGACATTTTTCACTTAATTCAGTCTGGCAATCGAAATATTTCCGCAAAAATTGATAAGGTTCAAAAAGAATTAGGACAAGTAAAAGTTCAACTATCAGAAAAAATATCGAAAGCCGAGAAAAGATAGCGAGTCTAGAAAATGTTAGTGTCGATTTTAAAAATTAACTTAAGCCCATGCAAAGGCAACTAAAAAAGAACAATCTGATATTTTATGGCCATACTGAAGAAACCGAAGAATTGAATAATGATACTCTTCACAAAATACATAACCTTATTGTAAAGAAACTGAAAATTCATCTTGAAATTTCTGAAATATCTAACTGCTTTAGATTGGGAAGGAAGGCTACTACGGAACGCCCGGGCTTGTGGAGTTTGTCACGTACTATAAAAAAGAGAAGTCTTGTCAAACAGCACGCATCTAAAAGGCATTAATATTTTTATAAATGAAGATACATTTCAGAAGGTCGACATGAAAGAAAAGTTGTAATTGAAAAACTAAATGACGCACAGCAGAAAATAAAATTGCCACAATCCGGGGAAATAAGCTTTTAGTAGACGGCACAGTCCACACTTACGACGACTTTAATACCCAAATTAAACATGAAAACAACATCTTAACGACTCCACCGCCGAGGTTAGTGCAGAGCGAGTCTTCTACTCCATCTGTACTGATAAATGAGGATTCCGACGAAGAAATTAGTATTGGACACTCTAAAGACACTGTCTGTTCTAATCCAGAGAATAATTACATCGAAAAATTAGCATCGGACAAGACAACAGAGTCCAAGAAAAAGCGTCAATTAGAACTTACCCCGAACAAAAGACTGGTGCGGTCCCAAAAAAACTGCACGTTATTATTTATATATTTTTAGCCTATTGTTTGTTAACTTTATTTTTGTTTGTGGTTATTATTATTATAAGATTATATCATTAATATATATATATACAGGTGTGGAAAATCGTCATTCGCCCTTTGCAATTCCCCAAGTGGAAAAGAGAGTAATTCTGAATATACTGAATCACATAAGTTCGACTGAAACAGACGATGCGATGTTGTCGATGCACAAATTTTTCCCCGTTCTCTTTGCTTACATCCAAACGTACTCCCCTATTAGGACACTGGTGCCGACGGTTTTCGTTTTGCGTATCAAGAACTTGCAGCGTTCGGGTATTGAACAGTGTTGCCAGAGACTTTTTCGGGGATTTTTGATGACAAGGTAAAACGGGATTTTTAAAGTAAAAACGGGGATTTTTAACGATTTGGAAGGTACAGACAACATTTTTGACCGTGTACACAGCTAGAATTTCTATCTGACATAAATATCATAAAATTAATGTCAGTTGTAAACAATAATAAATAAATATTTGGTTATAAAGCCATCTAATAAATTTTCTTCGTCAAAGAATTTTGTGCATTAAAGTTATAAAGTAATAAGTAAATCACCGTGTCACATCCTAATTATAGCGCCAAGTTTCAGGTTCGTTTTTTATATTTTACTTTCTTTCTAATAAATATTTTTAAATAAAGAACCCTAATAAATTTTCATAGTGAAAAAATTCTGCGCCTTGTAAGTTATAAACTAATAAATATACCACTGGACCACCTTCTCATTTGAGTGGCCAGTGTCATATTCTCTCACTCTGCAAATGGTTTGATAAACCAAATAGCTTAAAATTTTAATAATTTTTAATTATTATACTAAAAATTGTAAATTTTTATTTTTTAACTTTTTAAATATATATATATATATATATATATATATATATATATATATATATATATATATATATATATATATATATATATATATATATATATACAGGGTGGCGCAGCTCATACGCCTCGGTCTGTGTTACGAAAACGGTGTAATATTTTAAAATTATTTTTTTATAGGCATATGCAGGTGCATTGAGAGCATAATTTAAAATTATTATGAATTTTACAGGGTGCTCAAAAAAAAGATACATATCAAAGTTAGGTTTTTTAAATGGAACACCCTGTATATTAGTTCATTTTTGGATTGTGATAACAAAAATAAGGTAAGTTTTATTAGCGATCCCTATACCAAAAATGAAAGGTTTTTGAGATAATTAGGATTTTTCAAAAATACACAATAAAAACAATATTTTAATAAAACTTACCCAACTTATGGTTTACTCCGTATAGTATGTAATAATGGTAAAAAACATATTGTAGTATTAACTTAATTTAATTTGGTCCGTAAAAATTATACAGGGTGATTAAAAATTAACATATATTTTTGTATACTTTTGAGTGCAAATAACTCGCCTATTTTAAATGGAATACCCTGTGTAATTTTGGTTGGTCCGAAGCAGAAATTATTTCCCTATAAAACTTTTTAAAGGTTATTTACTCTTAAACCTAATATTTTTTAGTTATTTTCTGTTTTATAACTTTGTGCTCCAAAAACCTAATTGTTTTATAAAAATCAAGGAGGCTTGACGTAGCTCTGACATTATTTTAGCTTGTGTGGTAAAAATATTATTTTTTCTTTGTACAACACTAATATCACCTTCCGATATTATTTTAATAAAATTTATATTAGACATTTTATACCTAACTTTTATAATGTTCGGTAACAATCGGTTTTGTATTTAAAGAACATTAATTTAAAATATCCATTAGTCTAGTGGCCTGCGATGCACGATGGTTTAAAATATAGGTGCATCATTGCAATTTCATTTACTATTACTTACTTTAGAAAAGGGCCTAAATATTAATATTTTTCTGTGCTATTACTATTTATTTTTAATAAAATAAAAGCAAAAATATTAGTAATTGTTTTGCAAACATAATTTTAATAAAATAAAAATATATCAGAACGGGTAACAGCAAAAAGTAAAAAATAAAAAATTAACTAATAGAATATTAAAATTAACTAACCTAATCACTTAATAAATGTTCAAAATGACGTCCATCATTTTCGATACAAAGGCGTACTCTTTTTTCAAATGATTGCTTAATATTGGTTAGCATCTGTGGTGTTACACTATGAAAAGCTGCTCTAATTCTTTCCTTCATATCCTCAGCAGTCGTTGGCGGCATGTCATATACAACATTTTTAATGTATCCCCATAAAAAGTAATCGACACATGTTAAGTCTGGAGATCTTGCTGGCCAACTTTATTCACCTCCTCTTCCTATCCATTTATGAGGAAAATTTGCATCCAATTCCTGTCTAACATTTGCTTGAAAATGTGCTGGAGCACCATCCAATTGCAGCCACATATTTCTTCTAATGTTAAGAGGAATATTTTCCAAAATTTCTGGCAAATTGTACCTTAGAAATTGAAGAAACATTGCGCCATTTAAGTGTCCCTCAAAAAAAAAAGGACCTACAAGTCTTGTTCCCAATATTCCTCCCCACACATTAACAGACCCTCTATTTTGGTGGTCCAAAGTATGAAATAAATGTGGGTTTGTTTCACTGTAATAGTGAAAATTATGCCTATTTACATGACCAGTATTATGAAATGTTGATTCATCCGTAAATAGGACATAATCAAAAAAACTTTCATTTTCCTGATGCATTTGATAGTGATAAGGATGATATTTATATTTGTCAACTACTCTTCCGATCCTAGTTCCGTGTAGGCTGTTCTTTCGATCGGTCGAAATATCGGAGCATTCCTGATAATTTTTTTGTCGCGATTGTGATAAGGATTAACTAAATCTTAAAATACAGTGGATATAAAATAAATTATTTGCTAAATACATATAAATTTATTGAGTGAATAAAAGCATATGGAAAGTGGGACATATGGTGAAGGGGGCCAACCCCAGGATAAACAACCCTTAAATATGGATGAAAAAAATCCGGTGAGACCGTTCCATCGCACATAGATCTTAATACTCGTTATAGATCATCCGATAAAGGTCCCTATTTTGTATATGTTGAGTCAAAAGACAAAAATATAGGGAAACTTCATGCTATTAGAGTAGGACGCTATCTTAAACAAGATCCTTACATTAACGATAATAAAGTAAATATTTCTCCCATAGGTCGTAATAAAATCAAAGTCGAATTTAAATCATACGAGGCAGCTAATAAACTTATTAATAATGAAAAATGTATTCTTAATAATAATTTTATTGCTTACATTCCTAGTTTCTTTGTAGTACGCAAGGGAATTATTAAACATGTTGATACCTTTTTTTCAGAAGACTACCTATTGAACGAAATAAAACAAGAATACCCAAATGCGATCTCTGTCTATCGTTTTAAACGTAATATAAATGAAAATATAGTTCCTAGACAAATGATTAGTGTTACTTTTAAGGGTACTAATTTACCTCAAATTGTTCACATAAACTCCGTTGTTTTTGAGATTGAACCCTTTGTTTATAAGGTAATTCAGTGCGATAAATGTCTTAGATACGGCCACATATCTAAACATTGTAAAGGAAAACAGCGTTGCCAAAATTGTGGTATCACACATACAGAAGATACAAATATGTGTGAAACCAAATGCGTTTTTGCAAAACAACTGACCACAATACCTTATCCAAACAATGTCCCGAACATCAAACCCAAAAAAATCTTAAAAAATTAATGGCCACAAAAATAAGTGCACAGGAGTGGAATAATATTTTTCTTTATATAACAACGTCATAATTGGTGGGGACTTCAACGCTCATCACGGAGCTTGGGGATCCTCCAACACAACCCGAGAGGGAATAGAACTTCTCGACGCTATCGACAACTCTAATTTAATTATTTTAAACAATGGTTCCTTAACAAGATTATGTTCCAATAATACAAAATCCTGTATTGATATCACAATAACTTCATCCAACTTAAGCCACCTTTTCAACTGGGTTACACATAATGACACCCTAGGTTCAGATCACTTTCCTATTAAAATGGAGTACAATTTCTCTATTAACTTGGACAAATTGTATGTACGAAATGGAGATTAGATTCAGCTAACTGGCCACCTTTTACAAACACATTGGAAAATTATATTGTTAATGCTCCCGCTTTAAACAACTTAAAAGATAAATATAATTTTTTCTTGGAATCGCTAAATAAAACACTTAATCTCTCTATGAAAGAAAATAGGCCTTTTTCCCCCAAAACTAGGGATAAACCACCGTGGTGGGACAACGATTGCTCGGAAATAATAAATAAGAGAAAAAAGACCTTTGAAATATATAAATTAACCCCCACGCAAAGTAACTTTGTACAATGTAAAAAAATAATGGCTCTGACAAAAAGAAAATTTAAAGAAAAAGTAAAACTGCATTGGTAAACTTTTTGTAACTCCTTAAACAGAAACACTCCTATTACTATTATTTGGAAAAAAGTTAAAAACATTAAACGGACAAAACCAAATTATTCACAAATTAATGAAAATACAGCTGAACGTGTTCATGTTACTTTATCTCTTCCTTATGCTGAAGTGGACCCTTCACTAAACCTCCCCAATAACGATGAAAATAGACATCACTTTTTAACGAATAAATTTACAATCTTAGAATTAGAAAGGGCTATTAAAAAAGAAACAATACCTCACCTGGTCCAGATGACATATGCTATCCGATGCTTCAAAACCTAGGTTTTCTAGCTAAACAATATCTCTTGGCGATTTTTAACGAAATGTGGTCACTATCATATGTTCCAAGTGATCTTAAAAATAGTGTGGTAATCCTTTTTCTAAAACCAGATAAAGACCCATCTTGTACAGAATCCTATAGACCAATAGCCTTAATGTCATGTATATTAAAAACATATGAAAGAATAATTAAATTTAGAATGGAGTATTGGCTGTTACGTAATAAACATTTGCCTCATAATCAATACGGTTTAAAACCCGATTTTGGATCAAGGGAAGCAACTGCTCATCTGGTCACAGATTTGCAGCTAGGACTGTCAGAAAATAAATGTGTAGGTGTTTTGTTTGCAGACATTAAAAATGCTTATGAAAGTGTTAATCTCCTTATACTTGCCGAAAAAATAAAACATATAGGGATTCCAGTAATAGTTATTAAATCAATAATTAACATATTTATTAATAGAAGCATCACCATACGTTTAAAAAATAATAAATACCTTCCACATAGGAAAACATCATTAGGTATTCCACAGGGCTCTGTCCTTTCACCTCTCCTATTCAATATTTATACCCTAGATCTTCATTCGATATGGGACATGCATATATCCTGTATACAATATGCTGACGATGTTGCTATTTATAGTGTTGAACCGAACCAAACAAGATCAAAAATTAAACTTAATTACATTACATACTGTCTTAAAAATTGGACCCACAACAATGGATTTACCTTATCTCAAAGCAAAACAACAGTTGTATTTTTTACTCGGCGAAGAATTGAGGCACAGAATCAAATAACCTTAAACGGGTTAACTTTTCCAGTAGCAAAGTCTTTTAAATATCTTGGTATCGTGTTAGATTCCAAATTACTTTGGACTGAAGAAATTAGTTATCTCGTAAATAAAACCGAAAAATCTATTAACTTATTAAGACAAATATGTACGTTTTCGTGGGGCGCTTGCCAGCAAACTGCTCTACTATTCTATAGAGCTTATATCAGATCAATCCTTGACTACGGTTGTATATTCTATGGTTCATCCAGCAGCACAAACCTTAAAAAAATTGACAGAGTTCAATTTAAAGCACTAAGAATTTGTTTAGGGCTAATGAAATCTACCCCCTGTGCTGTGTTGTTGGTTGAGTCCCTTGAGGCTCCGCTGTGGTGTAGAAGAGAATATCTGGCATCTAAATTCATTCTCAAGCTATATACAAAAAGCAACATACTATTTAACAAGACCTACAGCCTATATATAGCAAATCTTACCAATCCATACTGGGCAAAAAAATTCCCCCAATAGCAAATGGCTACGAAAATTGTTTAAAATTTAACTTATTTGAAAAGGAAAATAAGGACAATAATTTTTTTTTGAAATTGACTATCAAACTATTTTTACTGTTCCTGAAATCCATTTGCCCGAATATCCATCAGAAACAAATAGTACCAGATTGTTATTTATAGAAATATTATCAAAGTATCCGGATAACTCTATTATTATTTATACAGACGGCTCAAAAACAGAAAACAATCTTTGTGCTGCTTTTTATTGCCCCCTTATGAACTATCAGTGGGCCGTTACCCTTAATTCCGATTTAAGTATCTTTTCCGCAGAAGCTGCAGCAATTTTCTACGCTACACAATGGGCATTAATACAAAATAAAACAAATGTGGTGATCTGTTCAGACTCACAATCAGTTTTAAAATCCATGACAAACTTTTATACAACCAAGCACCTGTATCCACATAAATTTATTACTCAAACATTAAATATGATTCGACAGGCCACAAACAAAAATATAACAATACATTTTCTTTGGGTTAAATCTCATATGGGTATTATTGGTAATGAAGTTGTTGATACAATAGCAAAAAATGCACATCTAACTACCAATAATCAGGATACATCCCTCATTGTTCAAGATTACCTACCTTATCTCAAGAAAATCAGCCTTAGAAAATGGAAACAGGATTGGCAGAGATATGGAAATGAGACCAATTACCTATTATTATAAAATTCATAAAAATATACCTCACAAACACTGGTATTATAACATGTACATCCCACGAAGGGTTGTATCAACAATAAGTCGCATTAAAACCAACCATGGGCGTTTTCCTAGCCATCTTCATAAAATTGGAGTGAAGCCAGACCCTCTTTGTATATGCGGGGAATATGGAGACTTAAACCATATCTTTTTAATTGCCAAATACATATCCAGGAAACCAAAGTTCTTCTAAAAATATTAATATTCAAGAATTTTAAACTTCTCATTTGGCTACCAGAGGTCTTAATTTCGAGCGACGTTGATGTAATGAATGCTATCTACTCCTTCTTAAAAAACATCAATCTAAATCTATAATATTTCTTTTTATCTCTTATAATTTTTAAAATTATTGCATCACGTACTGAAACCTAATTGTACATTACATTCTCCTTAATCTCTCCTTAAATGTCTTCCTTTTTTAGTGGTCCTCTTTGTGTGTCTTTTTAAAGTCGCTCTGACAGACCCCAGGGCGTGAAGCGAGTGTCCCCGTCTTTTGTGTACATTAGGCTTTTTTCTATTTTTTTTTTTTTTTAATCTTATACTTCATCGATAATAATTTATTATTTCGTGGCTAAAACACTTAGATTGTAAGGCCAGAATCAGAGAAAAAAAACTCTTCCGATGCTCCTTCTACTTATTCTGGTTTCTTGATTTATCTTTCGTTGACTTGTATTGGGATTTTCTATTAAAGCACCAATTATACGAAATTCGTTGTCATTTCCCAAAATATTTTTTTCCCTGTTTGGTTTTGTATACGCAACACTTCTTGATGTTTTAAATACTTGAAGTAATTTTTCAAGCGAACGTCTATTTGGATGATTTCGGTTTGGAAATTTTTGAGCATAAACTCTGGATGCCAGTAAACAGTTTTCATGACACTCTCCAATTACTAAAATCATATCGACCCGTTCTTGAATAGGATAAGTTTTCATTTTTTTATAAAGGTAACAAATAATTATTAGAAAAGATAAAAATTTACCAGTTCTGACAACTATTAGGGGCTGTGTCAAGATTAAACAAATGAAATTGCAATGACGCACCTATATTTTAATTCATCGCAGCCTACTTGTCTAATGAAAATTTTTAAAGAATGTTTCTTACTTACACAAAAAACGATTTTAACCAAAAAAAAAAAAGTTAGGAATAAAATATCTAACATAGATTGAAATATCATCGGGATTTGTTATCAGTGTATATTTTTACTAAGTAAGCTAAAATAATGTCAAAGCTTAGTCTAGCCTGCTTGATTTTTATAGAACAATTGAGATACTTGAGCACAAAGTTATAAAGGAGGAAATAACTAAAAATATATTAGTTTTAAGGGTAAACAACCTTAATAAAGTTTTATAGAGAAATATTTTCTGCGTCAGACTAACTGAAAATATACAGGGTATTCCATTTGAAATAAGCGAGTTATTTGCACTCAAAAGTATACAAAAATATATGTTAATTTTTAAACACCCTGTATAATTTTTAACGACCAATTTAAATTAAGTTAATACTACAATGTGTTTTTACCATTGTAACATACTATACGGAGTAAACCATAAGTTGGGTAAATTTTATTAAAATATTGTTTTTATTGTGTATTTTTGAAAAATCCTAATTATTATCTCAAAAACCTTTCATTTTTAATATAGGGATCGCTAATAAAACTTACCTTATTTTTGTTACCACAATCCAAAAATTGACTAATATACAGGGTGTTCCATTTAAAAAACCTAACTTTGATATGTATCTTTTTTTTGAGCACCCTGTATAATTCATAATAATTTTAAATTATGCTCTCAATGCACCTGCATATGCCTATAAAAAAATAATTTAAAAATATTACACCGTTTTCGTAACACAGACCGAGGCGTATGAGCTGCGCCACCCTGTATATATAGGGTAGGCATACTTAATCGATAGATTCGAATTACAATTTTTTAAATTCTTTGTTTTTTTTTCAATATGAATAATTTTATCAAGGAATTTACAGCTAATGTTATGGACACACACCTGGTTAAAGATATTTTATGAATACATCCTTTTTATGGAAAAATATCAGACAGGGTCGTATTTTAATATTTTTCACAATAATATTAGAAGTCTTAATAAAAACTTTGATGAAGTTAGGGTGATTTTAAGTAAAGTTAAACAGGACTTAATGCGCAAAATTCTATTAGCGGTCTTTATTAACAAATATTTTAAAGTAGGAAATAAATTAATCAATGGTCTTTTTTATTGGGAACACGTCCGAAAGAATGGGACTGCTTTGGTCCTGGTGCTGGGGTATACGAGCTGATTCTGTTCAGCCCTATTGATACCTATGAACTGGCAGGTCGCCTAAAACAAAATAAATAAAACCCCCAAAAATTCTAATTAAAAGACGAGGTTTTGGTGGCAAGTCTGCCAACGTTGTTAAGTTGAAATTAAGTTAAAAAATAAAAATTTAACATTTTTAGTATTGTAATTTGGTTTCTCAAACTATTTTCAGAGTGAGAAAATATGAAACTGGCCATTCAAATTAGAAGGTGGTCCAGTGGTATATTTATTTTTCACTATCAAAATTTATTAGGGTTCTTTGTTTAAAAATATTTATTAGAAAGAAAGTAAAATATTAAAAAACGAACCTGAAACTGCGCGCTAAAATTAGGATGTGGCACGGTGATATACTTATTACTTGATAACTTTAATGCGCAAAATTCTTTGACGAAGAAAATTTATTATATGGCTTTATAACCAAATATTTAAAAATAGGAAATTAAAATTTAAGCTCCTCACAAATTCAATTGCAAATTTTTACCCCGAGGAGGCGCTGCGGGATACTCAATAACACATAATTTTTTTGCGCAATATTCTTTGACTATTTAGATTCATCTTTTAGAAATATTAAAAAGCATGAAATTAAAATCAAATCCGTTTACGAATTTATTGGCAGATTTTTGTTACGACGATACTGAAACTGGCGAATAAAATTAGAAGGTGTCCGAGGAGAGTATTTAATAGTTCATAACTTTAATGCGCAAAATGTGACTAACAAAATTTATCAGAGTGCTTCATTTAGAAATTGTTAAAACCCCAAAATAAAATTTAAGTTATTCGCGTTTTTTCTTTTTTGCAAATTTCTACCCCGAGAAAGCGCCGCGGGATATTTATTGTCTCATTAGTTTTTTTGCGCAAAATTTTTTGCCTATCAAAATTTATTAGGGAGCTTAATTTAAAAATATTTATTAGAAAAAATGAAATAAAGGTCATTCGCCTTTTATTGCAAATTTTAGAAAAAGCTAGCCACCAAAATAAGGAGGAGGCTCAGTGAAATATTAAATACCTCATAAATTAAACGCGCAAAATTTTTTGACCATCACAGTTTATCGAAGGGCTTTATTTAGAAATATTTAATAGTGGAAAATTAAAATTGACGCCGTTTAAATTTTCTGCAAATTTTTGTTACCACGAAAATGAAACTAGCCACTTTAATTAGAAGGTGACACAGTGGAATATTTAATAGTTTATAACTTCAATGCGCAAAATATTGTGACTATAAATGTTTTCTCAGAGGGCTTCAAGTAGAAATATTTCCTAGCAAACAATTAAAATTAAAGACGTTCACGAATTTATTACCCATTTTTTAACACGAAAATGTGTTTGGTTACTGAAGTTAGGAGGTGGCCAAGTGGAATATTTAAAGGTTCATAAATTTAATGGGCAAAAGGTTTTGATTATCAAAATCCATCAGAGGATATTATTTAGAAATATTTAATAAAAAAAAAAAAATTGAAACCGTTAGCGAATTTATTGTAATGTTTAGTTAACACGAAGTTAAAACTGACCACTAAAATTAGGAGATGGCAGAGTGGAATATTCATATATTAGTACGTAACTTCAACGCGCAAAATATTTTAACTGTTAAAATTTATTTAGAGGGTTTTATTTAGAAATTTTTAACAGTAAGAAATTTAAAAAGACGCCGTCTGAGAATTTATTGCAAATTTTCGTTACCACGAAGTTGAAACTGGTCACTTTAATTATTAGGGGACACAGCGAAATATTAAATAGTTCATAATTTTATTGCAAAAATTCTTTGACCCTAAAATTTATCAGATAAAATTAAAATAAAAGCAGTTTAAGAATTTATTGCAAATTTGCGTTACCACAAAGATGAAACTGGCAACTAAAATTAAAAGGTGGTCCAGTGGTATATTTATTAGTTCACAACCACAAACCGCAAATTTTTTCGACTATTAAAATTCATCAAAAGGCTTTATTTAAAAATATTTAATAAAAATAATTAATAATATAAAAAAACGAACCTGATACTGGACACTAAAATTAGAAGGTTGCACAGTGAAATATTTATTAGTTTATAACTTTAATGCCCAAAAAATTTTTTGATCATCAAAATTTATTAAAGGGCTTTATTAACAAATATTTAAAAGTAGAAAAACAAAATTTAAGCTCCTCGCGAATTGTTTTGCAAATTTTTACAGCAAGAAAGCGCCGCGGAATAATCAATAGCTTATAACTTTTTGCACGCAAATTTTTAAATATTACAATTTTTCAAAGGTCTTCATTTAGAAATTTTTAATAGTAAGAAATTAACATCAAAGCCGTTTACCAATTTATTGCTATAGCAAGCTATTCGCGCATTTGTTTGCAAATTTTTGTTACCACAAAGCTAAAACTGGCCACTTAAATTAAGAGGTAGCACAGTGGAATATTTAATAGTTCATAACTTCAATGCGCAAAAGTTTTTGACTATCAAAAGTTTTTAAAGGACTTTATTTACAAATATTTAATGGTAAGAAATAAAAATTAAAACCGTTTGCGAATATTTATTGCAAAATTTTTAGTTACCACGAAGCTAAAACAGGAGACTTAAATTCGGATGTGTCCAGTGTAATATTTATTTTTTTTATCTTTTTAACACTCCAAGAAGGCTTTTATGCCTAAGTACCAGAGTACCGTGGGTGTCGGGTTATTAGATGTTTAACCCTTTTTCCACGCTGTTCCGTCAACGTTATCCAAGCACTGAAACATGCATTTTTTGCATTTCACAGCACCTTTTAGACAACGCTGTAGTGCCACCACGGACGTTATTCTCTAAATAACTACTACCTGGGGTAGGCAGAATACTACACAGTGGTTTGCCAAGCCATCTGTGAGGTGACGAACGATTAAATGCGAATGTCCGGTTCCGAGATTCGAACCCGGATCGCTGCGGTGAGAAGCTGGTACGTTACCGATGCACTACGCTCGCCACAAATTAATAGTTTATAACTTAAATTCGAAAAAATTTTTTGCATATCAAAATTTTTAGAAGGCTTTATTAAGAAATATTTAATGTTAAAAAATTAAAATCGAAGCCGTTTTCGAGTTTATTGCAAATTTTACCATTACCACTGAAATTAGGAGGCGGCACAGTGGAATATTTAATAACTTATTAAAGCCGTTTGCAAACTTATTGCTGTAAAAACCTTAATTAAAAGACTTTCATAACGTATATGTTTAGCCTTAGACATCATCATGGTGTGTTGCCTACCCTTGGACGTTACTATCTGCAGTTTAAACAAAGGCGGCGCGGCGGTCAGAATTGTGCTTACAGCTTTTAAGCCGGCTGTCCATGAGAGCGGTTTCCGCCCGCGTATTGAAAATACGCACAGATAATCCGCTGACACGTCCATTGTACAGGAAAATATTAAAGCGTTTTGTTTTGAATATGGTGATTTTATGTTAGAATTTTCTTTGGTTGATACTACGGTTGTGAAGGTCACTATAGATGTCAATCATCATCTGTCTGTGGGATGACAAATGGACTGGATAATGGATCATATAAATCCAGAAAATAAGGCAACTTTGGTTAATAGCTTGTCTTAGTCTTTTATTTACCACATACACTTTTTTTGTTACCTATTTACCTTAGAGTACAAGCTAGACGCTCGTCGTGTCAAAATGCTCCTTTGACATTCTTAAATAATTGAAGTGTTTTTCATCATCATGTTGTCTACTTCTTCTTTGGGTGCCTTCTCCTTTGCTAATGAAGATCGGCAACAATTTTGGAAAACTCCTCTTTATTTTAAGATGTTCTTAGCAAGGTGTTTCATTCCAAGCCAGTCCAAGCCCTTATGTTTTTCAGCCAAGAGCATTGTCTACGTCCAGGTCCTTGTCGACCTTCAATTTTGCCTTCTATAATGAGCTGTAAGAACTCGTAAGTGTCATGTCTCATTAGATGACCCAAGTAGGCAGCTTTGCGTTTTTTTATACTCTCCAAAAGCTCCCTTTCTTTGTTCATACGGCGAAGAACTTCTTGGTTAGTTGTATGAGTGGTCCAAGATATTCGTAGCATTCTTCGGTACACCCACATTTCAAATGCTTCGAGTTTATTAATGGTGCCAGCTTCTAGGGTCCATGACTCGACTCCATACAGGTCTAGTGATTTATTGCATAAAAATTCCACATTTTTAGGAAACTTGCTCTAGCCATTTTTATAGGAGCTCTTATTTCCATATCTGGATTCAGATCCTCGCTAATCCAGCTGCCCAGATACTTAAATTTTGGAACTTGGGCTATTCGTTCTCTGTAGACCGATACGTGTGGATGCTAATAGTTTTGGCTGCGGCTTATCACAAGCACTTTTATCTTGGTCGTGTTAATCCCAAACCCAGTTTGTCCCCCTCAGTCGCTAATTTATCCAGCAGTCGTTGGAGGCCTTCAGCGCTGTCAGCTATTATGACTGTGTCGTCGGCATATCGCAAGTTATTAATCAGTCTACCGTTGACTTTTATGCCATCCTTCATACCTTCAAGAGCGTTTTGAAATATAATTTCGGATACATATTAAAAAGCATGGGACTTAAAACACACCCTTGCCTAACTCCGCGTTTTATTGGTACTACATCTGACTCAGCATCTACTAGTGTGATTGTGGCTACTTAATGTTCATAGAGATACTGTATGATCTTTAAGCCTTGAAGATCCAAGCCTTTTTTTTCAAGAATTTTCAGTAAATCGCTATGTTTGACGCAGTCAAAAGCTTTGGTGTAATCTATAAAACATAGATATATGTCTTTTCGCTGATCTCTTCATTTTTGTAGAAGGGCAGATAACGCAAATAAAGCCTCTCTGGACCCCAGACCACCACGGAATTCCAGCTGTGTCTCAGTCAAATCTCGTTCACATTTCGTGCGAATTCGGTTGTGCAAAATTTTCAGGAACAATTTTAACACTTGGCGCCTTAGGCTAATTAATCGGAACTCGTTGCATTTTCTTGCACCAGTTTTTTTAGGAATAGGTATAAAGATAGATTTAAGCCAGTCTTGAGGTATGTAACCGCTATTATATATGTTATTAAAAAGTTGAACTAGGATCTTTATAAAATCTGTCTATAATTTTTAACAATTCTGGATAGATGTTGTCTAAATCGGCTGTTTTTCCATCCTTTAGCTCTTTTACAGCCTTTTTGACCTTGGAAGTCATTATTATTGGACTCGATTCCAACTGGTGCTAGCTTTGGAAGGCGGGATCTTCGTCGTCAAAAAGATTGGTTATATAGTCTGTCCATACTTTCCCTAGTTCATCTCAGTTTAGCATTGGCTTGCCTTGTCGGTTAAGCATCTTGGTGTATGTTTGGGATTTGCGACTTCTTGTGACTTCTTGAACTTTTTTATGAATATGAAATAGGTCATGCTTTTGGTATAATTCCTCTATTTCTTTATTTCTGTCTAATATCCATGCTTCTTTGGCGTCTATAATTTTTCTTCTAATGAGCCTCTGTAATACTCTGTATCTTTCTTTTGATCATGTTTAGTTTTCCTTCGCTGTTCCATTAGATCTAATATTTCTTAGGTCATCCATTGTTTGTGCCGCTTTGTACTGCCCTTGGTGGGTAATTGATGTTGTCCTTCCCCAATTGCTCTTTTAACCTTGTTCCATGTATCCTCTATTATTTTTTCCGCTGTATTTTATGGTTCGTTCTCTTTGTGTATTTCATTAAGCTGTTTATTATGATTCTCAGCAATAACTTGCTGTTGGGTTTGATCTTTAAGTACTTCTAAGTCTTTTAGAAAAGCTTTTCTTAAGTTTTTAAACGAATTCTAACCTGGGCCACCACGGGACAGTGGTCCGACTCCACATCGGTGCAGGGTATCTCTTTACACTGCGAATACCATTTCTGTATATTTTTGGGGCTAGTAGGTAGTCGATTTGATTCCTGTCTGGATTATTTGGAGTATCTTGGGAAGACTTCCAAGTGTATAGGCGCCGAGGAGGGGTAACCTAAACCAGGTGTTAGAGATAAACATGTTTTCTTTTTGACAGAATTGAACTAGAACATTCCTAAGACCCAGTCCGTATTCTCCCACAATATCGCCACTCTTTTCGTTGCCCACCTTTGCATTAAAATCTCCTAATATAAAGGTGATCTCCTCCTTTCTTGTGTAGGACAATAGTTGCTTTATTTCAATATAAAAGTTTTTGTTTTCCGTTTGAGATTTGTCAGCTGTCGGGGCATATACTTGGATGATATTTAGGTTCTTTGGGGTTGCTTTGAGCTGAATTATCATTGTTCTATCGGAAAGTGGTATGAAGTTGAGGACTAAGTGACTTGTTGTCGAATCCAGCATAATATGCCGACGCCATTATAATGCTTTGCATGTTCATTTCCAGAATAGAAATATGTAGAGCTGTTTACTTGGACTTTTCCACTTTTTGGCCATCTTGTTTTACTTATTCCTTAGGATGATTATTCCCAATCTGCCCACCTCTTAATCTGTGTTGTGAAATTTACCGGACATGTACATACTTCTGACATTCCATGTGCCAATTTTAATAGGTTGTGTGCAATGTTGTCTTAACTCCTTTAATAAAGTATAAAATTGGTTATGAACTTTTGTTTCTATAAAAAAATTCTAACCCAAAACCTGTACCTTCTTTTTATCTTTTTAATAATTAATAAATTTCTTTTTTTTCGCCAAATATACTAAAGTAAATAATTAAAAGGTGTAGTTAATGACGTTTATAACACTTCTTTTATTTAAAATGGATCTTTAACGTCTTTTCATCAAGCTTATAAACTAGTTCAAGGGTGGAAAACGCAATAAAGTTAACTTTTTTGCGGATCCGCGTCGAAAATAGCGGGAAAAGTATTTTAAATTTGAATTAACCAATCACAACGCTGAATTATCATCCGCGAGCGGAAAACCGCTCTCATGGACAGCCGGCTTAACGACGTATATACTTCCAACGAGTGGTCCAATTTAAGTGAGCACGACAACGTCTGTTTGCAGTATTAATAATTCGGACCACAAGTAAGTGTGCTTACGAATTCAACAAGTTTAATATAACCTAACAAAGCATTTATTGATATAAACATGAGTGGAGTTGTAAAGTATGAGATATAACTAATAAAGATAAGAAAATTCTTGTATTTCAAGCAATTTCCGCAATCGAGGAAAGTGACGATAAATACATTTTATTTTGGATGTTTGAAATCACGGACACAATACATTGATTCAAACAAATGGCGCCAAAAAACGTCTATGCTCACGGTGTTTACGATCCGACCTGTTCGTGAGTACTGTCAGCACTAGGGTGTGACGTCACATGTGACGTCTTAGCTTCCACAACGCTAACGGTAAGCGTGAAAAGCACGAATCGGCAGCGTGTTTGTACGCTATAAGCGCTGTAAGCATAATTCGGACCGCGGCCAAAGACACTTTTGACAGTGCTAAAAATAGTTTAAGTTGAATTTTAGAAACGTTTGAACACGCTTTGTTTTACTGTTAAAAATAGATATTTTTCACTAATATTGTGACGTATACTTTTGAAATATATAGGGCCCATTTTACGTCACTGGGACCAATGTACCATATGGAATTATCTTCTTGGGAAAATGAGACCGGTGGACCATCAAAACTAGCTTTGCATTTTTTTAAAACTAATTTAACTTATTTGACTAACCTAATTTAGTACGGGCATACCCCCACTAGGGGTAGCCCGTACAGGGCTTCACTAAAACTTTAACTTTATACTTGACTTCACTTTACCTACTTCTTATCTAATAATCTAATGTCTTCCTTATTTCTTTTTCTCCCCTTTAAATATAAAATTTTCCAGTGTTTGTTTTGCATTTCTACGCGACCCAGTTTGTTTAATGTTTCTATTTTATTATTAAAAGAGTAACCTAGAAAATTGTTTAATTTATACTTTTAAAACCTTGACACCTCACGTATATCTTTATTTAGCAAAATTCCCAATGTTAAGTAGCCTAATTAAAATGTATACTTATTTTAAAATTCCCAAAAATGTATATTTTTAAAATTCCCAAAATGTATACTTTTTTATACTAGGTGTTCACATATGTCCCCTGAAAGCGTTGGACCCACAACGCTATTAGAAATGAGCCACATTTACTTTAAATCCTTTAAAAAAAAAATAGAAATTTTATCGAAAAACGATAGTTCCATATAGCTTACAAATATTTAAAACCTAAGATTATGTTACTTATTATATAAATTATTTTTATCGTAAATAATCTTAACGTTTTATTAAATCTTTTTTAAGCTCAAAAAATTAGTTTTAACCAATAATTTTTTTTCAAAAAATGCAATAAACAATGTAAAAATAGTTTTTTTTCTCTAAAAAATAATTCATTTTAACATTATGACTCTTTTTTTGAAATTTTAAAATATTCTTCCGGATAAATTATCTAAAATAATTATTTAAAAAGTTCAAGAAATGTTTTTGCTGAAATAATTAGTTTAAATAAGATTTTAGCTTAATTGTTAAAAACCTTTTTAAATTTGAGCTTTTCTTTAAGTAGGTACTTTAAATAAATATAGTTTTACGGTAAGATTATTTTTTAGATTATTTTTTAGACACAAAATGACCTAATTATTGTTACTTATAAATTGTAAATATTGTTATTATTCTTTAAGTTTACTAGACATTTATGTACTACACAAACAGCTAAATAGGCAAAAAAAGTGTTATTTAAAACTGACTAGTTCTGTAACAATAAAAGTGAACTTGGCCTTGTCTTGTCAGCAAAACGTTGAACCATTAAAAAAGTAATTTAATGATTTATTTAATATACCAGTGGGAAAGAAAATAATTACCTATGTTTTACATGTACTATTAATTAGGTGACTTTTTTCTACTACTTCATCTTTTGCTTTTTTTTTTAATTTATTGGCTAGTTTGAAAACAAAAAAATATCTACTTACATAAAAAAAAATCAAAATTTTTTATACTTACACTTAGAAATTAACCTAATATTCCACATTCTTCTTGTACTAGCCTTTATAAAAAAATTTGCGTCCACCTTGCCTGCCTGTCCATGTCCTTGATGGTGCGTTCCATTGGCCATTTGTCCCGTACTCCCATTTTCTTCTTCTACATCAGGTGACTGCAGCCGCATGCCAATTTCCCCATATCCTGAGGTTTCTCAGGGCCGCTTAACTGTCTTGTACCCCCCATTCAAGACCATAACTTCAGAGATCTTTCCCATACTAGAGCTGCGGCTTCCAGTGCTAATGCAGCCCCATGCTGCTTCTAAACTCCGTCTTCATGACGTAAAACAACAACTTCAACGCAAATAACTATTTCATATTCTTCTTCAACAACCCTGGCTAACACCATTCAGCCATATTTCAAAAACTGAAGATACACCTTATCTTCATTTTCTTATAGCTACGCTGCTACCTCCTTGCAGCTACGCTACGCAACACATTTTTTCCCCGTCTTTGTCATTTACCACACATTTCTTCTTCGGGGAACGGGACGCCTTTACCATATATATGGCATTTTCTTCCACAAATACACTGAGGGATAGGAAGGGCGTACCATGAGCGACTTTTCCTATCGCTTCACCAAGGGCACTGGAACTGGGGCGGGCACAGCTTACCATAACCGACGTTTCACAAAGGTCACTGGAAACGGGGGCGCCTCCACCATATGTTTTGCATTTCTACGCGACCCAGTTTGTTTTTATTTTATTATTATAAGAGTAACTTGGAAAATTGTTTAATTTATACTTTTAAAACCTTGACACCTCACGTATATCTTTATTTAGCTAAATTCCCATTGTTAAGTAGCCTAATTAAAATGTATACTTATTTTAAAATCCCAAAAATGTATATTTTTAAAATTCCCAAAATGTATACATTTTTATACTAGGTGTTCACATATCTTTCTCTCATTTATTTACCTCGACAAAAAAAACCCTAAATTAAGTTACGCAAATATTTCTGTTACACTGGCGCTCAACGGTGGCCGTAGAAAACTGATAAATCGCGAGAGTTGTAGTGAAATTCCAAGTGTTTTGGTACCGCGCCCGGTCGGCCTTTGCTAAGAAAACGCCCGTTGTTTTGATTCGCACCGCTTTGCTCTACGTGGGGATAGAACAATTACTTTTTGCAATAAAAATACACTGTGGATTTTAAGTTTTTCGATTTGGTCGGACTTTGCTGTGAAACGCCCGTCGTCATTTTGATTCGCACCGCTTTGCTTCTCCGAGGGTAGAATAATTACCGGACCTTTTTGCAATCAAAATAGACTGTGGATTTTAAGTATTTCAATCTGGTACTATTTATTTAACTCTCTGTGTTTCCCCCAATATACATCAACATAGCAACAGTCAGTGACCTTGACCTTAAAGATTGGTAAATAAAAGTATGAAAGAAACCAGCATATTTTAAGTACATGTTTCAATATTTACCTACCAGTAGTAAGAAGTCCGTATTTATTATGCTCAAATTAAACAAATTCTGCGAAAATGAGTGTAACTCTTACGAATGAACAATTTAAGGCGCTTTTGTCATGCATAACTGTGACGGGGCAAGTTGTGCATCAGTCCCCTCCCTTATAACACAAGTTTGTTTTATAAATGTTTATAAAACATTCAAGTAGATTTTGGGTAACGTACGATAAACGCTCTCAAACGTTCGTGAATGTTCTTCAAAACGTTTTTTAAAAGTTTGGTGTGGGCAAAAACAACGTTTTAAAAACGTTTTTTTGTACGTTTACTTAACGTTTTTATTGTCCCCAAAACGTTCTAGGAACAGGTTTTTAAAGATTTCTTGGAACGTTTTAAAAATGTTGTTATAGTATGTTTTGTACGTTTACTAAACATAAAGACCAAAACTGATGTATTTATTAGTAAGGCACGTGCCATTCTTGCTCAGTTATCTAGTGGAACTTTAACCGAACCTATTCAAATGGACATGGTATACAGTCTTTTACATAAAAGAATTCGGAAAAAGTGCCGCGTGAGAAAGTGCACTCTTTTCAAGAACTTTTAACACAAGCTCGCCCAGCCGAAGAAATTTGGATGACCGTAAATTCGTTGAACATAAAGACAAAAAGCGTTGTTCATATTGTAAAAGTGTGGGACACATCATAGACGAGTGTCGCAAGTTAAAACTACATAAATCTATCGATGCACATACGCAGAAGGTTGATTTATGTAGGATTTATTCGAAGTAACTGTCCCAAATGTACTAAGAAAAAGACCACAAATAACGATTCTGCTATGGCCATTAAAATTGTATGCAGCTCTTTTGCGGAAAACGCTCAAAATTCGCGCCCCTTGGTACCAATTAATGTTTTAGGACACAATAATTATGGTTATATAGATACTGGTGCAAAATCAAGCGTTGCTGGGTCAATGCTAGCCCAATTGTTACTTAAACATAATGTTTCATATACTGTTTCTAATGACCTTGACTTAACTCTTGCTGATGGTGTAAGCAGAAAGGTTACAGCTTATATTGTTTATTTTAACATTATATTACAGAATAAAACTATATATATGCGTTTGTTAGCAGTACCTGAACATGAAAATAGTCGCACGCTGTTAGGTGTTGATTTTGTAGCCGCTAACATCATTTAAGACATACCAAACAATTTATATTATTTTGGTGAAAATCCAAATGAATGTTTTAATTTTTTACTGAAAGTAAAGATTCAATTCCAGTAAATGCCATAGATCTTGCTAATTTACGAAAAAAAAATAAGGATGTCTCTTAAATATAAAAGAAAAAGAAGAACTGAATATCCTACTGTCCAAAAATAATGAAGTATTTGAACCAAGCAATAAGCCTACCCCATATGCCGAACACTCTATTGTTTTACTTAACGATAATCCAACTTCGACAAGAATTGGACAAATGACTAGAAAGTGGTACGATAGACTATATGCTGCTTCAGTAGTTTTAGTGCCCAAAAAAGATGGCGGAGTGCGCTTGACAGTTGACTTTAGAAAAACTGAATGCCACTACTAAAAAAAAATTGGCCATTACCAAGAATAGATGACATTTTCCATGAAACTAAGAAAACCAACTATATGACCACTCTCGTTCTAAAGAGTGGATATCACCAAGTAAATGTAAAACTTGCAGACAGAGATAAAATTGCTTTCGTTACTCCTTTCGGTACCTTAAGGTACATTAGAATGCCCTTTGGTCTTTCTACGGCCCCTGCCCCATTCAAACTTTTAATGGATCGGTTTTGAACTGGCTTTCCTGATGTTTTCATGTTAGTTTATCTTGATGACTTAATTGTCATCTCTTTCACTTTCCCACAGCATAATAATGATCCCCAAAAAGTATTTTCTAGATTAAATCTATTTAAATGAAAACTTAATCGTTTTAAGTGTTCTTTCTGCTGTGATTCTCTACGATACCTTGGTCATATTATTTCTCCTCAGG
Organism: Listronotus bonariensis; assembly: GCA_014170235.1. NCBI lineage: Eukaryota > Metazoa > Arthropoda > Insecta > Coleoptera > Curculionidae > Listronotus > Listronotus bonariensis. The sequence continues at coordinate 27,231 of JACEGR010004089.1, forward strand.
GTATACAACCAGATGACTCCAAAGTATCGGTCATCATGAACATGAAGCCACCTAAAAATGTTTGCAGAACTTTTAAGTTTTCTCTAAACCTGCTCTTGGTTTCATCGTTTTATCGACAATATTGCCAAAATATCAAAACCTCTGTCATCCCTAACAAAGAAAAATGCACAATGGAAGTGGAAAGAGTCCCAGTCTGCCTGCTTTAATAAGCTAAAAACTTTGTTGAGTACCTCTCCCATTCTAAGAAAAGCAGTTTCAAGTTTGCCCTTTATCCTACGCACAGATTTAAGTGGTTATGCACTGGGGACATGTCTACTCCAGGGGAAGGGGGAGGATGAACGTCCCATAGAATATGCCTCAAGATTGTTGTCTCAAGCTGAGCAAAATTACAGTACCACTGAAAGAAAAGCGCTTGCCATTGTGTGGGCAGTGCAAAAATTTAGAGTATACATAGAAAATGCAACCGTTCTCGTTCAAAGTGATCACCAACCCTTAAAATGTCCTTAAAAACACCTACCGAACGCCTCGCAAGATGGGCCCTAAGCCTGCAAGCATATGATCTTCGCATTGATTATATTGTTGGAAGAAAAAAGTGGTTTCTGACACCCTATCAAGACCACCACGAAAGGATTCTGATAGTGGCGGCTCGCGGGTCTAAAAACAGGTGTAGTGCAGGAAGGGAAAAAAAAGCACATTTACGATTTTAGCAAAATTGAAAATACTCAACTATCAAAAGTGTAATCTTTCATTAGCAAATATTAGGTCAAGTTTATTTTTGAGCCGCTAATTTTTGGAAATGATTTGGCATATATCTCCAATAAATTTTGAGAATCAGTAGAAAAGTTTGGTATACTGGCCAAACTTTGCAGTATCAGCAAGACAAAGAAATTCTAGTTTGTAACAATCTTTGAATCTTACTTCCATTTCCATCAAAATATGATCTAATATTTCATAGAGAAGTGCTGTGTACTGTCCTTTATTTTCTTCCTGTGAAAAATCACTGTCGCTAATAATACTCAAACGGAAACAATCGAAATAATACGTGAAAACCAACGAAACGACCAAAACCTATACTATCTTTTTAAGGCTAGGGATTTACCAAGCAATGCACCTAATACACCCACCCGCGATTCTGGCCACCGGCCATTATAGCGTTGTCATGGCAACGGAGCGTCAAAGCGTAAACAAAACCCCGCATGAGTTGTATACTTCTGTCCGTTTTATATTTGCAATACACTTGTCGCGTTACTGAAAGAGGAGGAACGCGACTCGCGCCAGCGGTTAATTTTTATGCTAGATTTTTCATGGCAAATTTTACAAATAAGGAATAGAAATGAGAAAAATTAATTGAATAATAGTAATATGTTTTTTTATGTTTTATTATTTATTTTTGGTGAAGTGGCACTTTACTTACTACACCTGAATAGCCGCCACTGGATTCTGAAGAATCTTTAACAATCACCAAGTCAGCTAGTGCTAGCTGACCCTGAGCTGAAGAAGATTATTAATGGATTAGAAATGTGCACTACTGGAACTGACTTTATGAAATGGGCCGAAAGAGGTTACATTATGTCAAATGGAATACTCTACCGGTATGTTCCTGAAATTGATGAAGAAGAACCGCAACAAGTAATAGCCTTACGCCAGATTTCAGACGTTTTGAAGAAAGACCATGATTCTAAAACAAGATAAAACAAAAAAAAATACATATATTATCTAATACAAGTTAAAACCTGATGTCGCAAAAATTCGACCAATATGGACTATCATAATTCCCGTCAGCGCGTCGAACATGAGCGTTCCTAGACGGCACGTTGTATTTTTAAAAGTAGCTGCCGTAATTATTAATATTTGTATTATTATTATTATATATATATATTTTTTAATTATTAATAATTAATAATGTTTTCTTAACATTTAATTTAACAAAAGTAATTATATATATATAAAGTTGGGAGTAGTCGTGAGTGACTAGTTAAGAAAAAATATTCAAAACCAGGAGGTTATTGGGGATGCAGTCATAAAAATAATGGCCAATTTTACAGGTGAATTCTTTATTGAATTGGTCAAGCTTTCGAAAGCAGATTGCTTCCTTCCTCAGGACATCAGTCCTGGTTTTGAATATTTTCTATATATATATATATATATATATATATATATATATATATATATATATATATATATATATATATATATATATATATATATATATATATATATATATAAAAATTACTTTGACAAGACAACAAACAAATCAAAATGACAGTTACTGCTTTTATTGCCATGACAACTAGACGCAATGTTTTTATTGTTTTTCATGGCTGGCTGTGACAGAACAAGAAGGCAAATAAAAAATAAGAACGCATTACCTCGTGGTTCGATATTAGTTACAATTAGTTCAAGTCAGTTAAAATTTTTTAATCTGAATATTAAGCAGACCTTTTATATGCTATAATTAAATCCATATTTCATTTATTGGTTAGATACAAACTACATTAAACTCGTTTTTTTGTTTTTGCTTCTATTATCACCAGTTATTTGGCAATAACTCCGAAACGAATAAAGATATCGATATGCGGTTTTCTCCGAAATGTAGATTTTATTATTCACTCTTACAATTTGTAAGGTAAAGCATACCGATCCATTTGATATTTTAGAAAAAATTGAGGAAAACTCTAACAACAGCGAACAGCGCCATCTAACGTATTTTTTAAAACTAACTTATGTCACTGTAAAAATTTATTAAAAGAGATGAAAATATTCTTTCATATGACACCTTGTTCATTAAAATTGGTCAAGAAGTTGCTGTTACAGACTTTCAAAAATGGTGACATGGCTTAATGATCTGGTGTACCGTATACAGAATAGTCCAAATAGTCCACAGGCAAAGATGAAAGTAGTACATCTAGAAACGCTAAGCCGATATCAAGACAGTAAAGATACTTGATCAAGACGATCAAAACTTGGAAGGGGGCAATGTTACAGACTTTCAAAAATTTGTTTAGGTTATAGAATTTTAAAGAGTTAGGATCATTTAATTTAGTTTGTTAATTTATTTAAATAATTTACCTTAATTTTTCTTTCATCACTTTCGAAGGTTTCCGAAAACGCCCGAATTATCCATTAAGAACTTTTATGCCATCCTGTACTATGGAATTTTCACAATATTTCTCGAAGATTCTAGATCATTCTTTTACTCTTCCACCATACTATAAAAGGGCGACGGGAAACCTCCGATCAGTTAGTATAGATTCGACTTTTGTGGTGCAAACTTCGAGACATTGACAAGTAAAGATTTTGTCGTTGTAACCATAGTTACGTTAGATTGTTAATAAAGATATAAAAACGAAGACACGTGTTTTTATACGAGGTGTTCCGGAACATTTGGTGTCAGAAGTGGGATATCGTACTACTAATAAATCTAACATATCTAGCATATCCGGAAGAAATAAAACAAGAATTAGCAGTAGGTAGTTTTATTGAAGGCCTGCGTGATCCCAATATGAACCAAGCTTTAAGAATGGCCAGAATTTAAAAAATGTCCGAAGCTTTTGCCTACGCACTTCAGTTTGAAACGGCTAAGCAGACATCCAGAACTCAGGCAAGACTTCGAAGAACAAACTATGTACCAGAAGACAGAAATCCAAATAATAATTTGACCAGAGTGATACAAGAGTTGCAAGAAATCCTACGTCAAAAACAAGTAGATGGAGACAACAAAAGCATGACCTTCCGTCGAAGAAATAGAATCCTGTGCTGGAAGTGTGGTGAAGAGGGGCACATTCAAAGAAATTGTACCAGATCGAATGCCCCTGCAAGTAATCCGGAAAACTCCCAGTACTACCAAGTCCCATCAAACAACAATAATTAGAGTATCCCGGCTGCAGAACAATGGCTCCAGCTTGGTAGTACCTGGAAATGTGTGCGGTCGGGACTGCGAAATGGTACTAAATACTGGTTCCACACATACCATCGTGAAGCCGAACATCGTAGCTCACTGTAAAATATTCCGCCCTGTAAATAATTACCTTTTGGAAACTGCTAATGGAGAAGTTATACCAGTTAAAGGCATACATGAAGCCAGAATAACCCTAGGAACAACAACATTTATCCACGTCGTGTTTGTTGCTGACATCCTGGACGAAGTTATCCTTGGTCTTGACATTATGGAAAATCAGAAGTTTATACTAGACCTTCCACAACGGATACTACGAACCAATAAAGAAGAGATTGTAATGAGACTACCACAAAGCAGTGAAACATCGATTCGAGAAGTAGTCCTCACGGAAGATGTTATTCTACCGCCAAACTCAGAAAGCATCATACAAGCAAGGTTTGAAGATTCAGAAGAAGGTGAAATCGTGTTAGTCGAACCATTAGAAAATTGTCCCTTATACGCTAAAGGAATTCTGCCAGCAAGAACTCTGGCGCAAACCAAAGAAAATATGGTATTTGTCAGAATGATGAACCTGAAAGATTTCCTCAACAGGTCAAAATGGGTGACAAAGTCGGTACCTGTCAACCTGCTGCTATGATAGTTACCCATCCATGTACCACACCTGCACGTAAACTACCTGAGGCTCTACAAGACCTGGTGATTTCATCAAAATCCTTGTTAGACCCAGACCAAGTATGTATGCTGGAAGAACTTTTAAGAGGAAATCAAGATGTTTTCTCTTTATCCGAAAAAGATTTGGGTAAAACCAGTGTAATTCAACATCGAATAAACACTGGAGACGCATGACCGATAAAACAACCGCCCAGAAGAATTCCTTTAGCCAAGAAAGAAGAAGTTGAAAAGTTACTTGAAGACATGCAAAATCAAGGCATCATAGAACCATCCCAGAGCCCATGGTCATCTCCAGTAGTCGTAGTTAAGAAGAAAGATGGTTCCACAAGATTTTGTGTTGATTTCCGAAGACTGAATGATGTCACGAAGAAGGACAGTTTTCCACTACCAAGTATTGACGATACCCTAGACACACTGACGGGTCAAAATGGTTTTCCACATTAGACCTAAAAAGTGGTTATTGGCAAGTAGAACTTTATCCGGAAGACAAGGAAAAATCTGCTTTCTCGACCGGGACCGAACTGTGGCAATTTAATGTTATGCCCTTTGGACTATGCAATGCCCCTGCTACATTTGAACGTTTGATGGAGTTAACACTACGGGGACTAACTTGGAAAACATGCTTAGTATACCTTGATGACATACATAATTCTTGAAAAACATTTGATGACCACCTGAAAAATGTTGAAGAGGTTTTTCAAAAGCTTAGATCCGCCCAGCTGAAGCTTAGCCCAAAGAAATGTCACCTGTTCCAGAAAGAAGTCAAGTACCTGGGGCATATAATTACAGAAGATGGAGTAAGAACCGATCCAGAGAAGACAGAAGCTATCCAAAACTGGCCTATACCAAAGAACAAGCATAAAATTAGAAGTTTTCTGGGACTGTGTTCCTATTACAGACGGTTCATACATGGGTTTGCCGATATTGCTAGACCATTACATCGTCTTACGGAAAACAACAACAGCTATGAATGGACTGAAGATTGTCAAGTAGCTTTTATACACCTAAAGAAAGCCCTGTGCAATCCCCCGGTGTTGTCATATCCACTACCAAATCAAACATTTATTGTGGACACTGATGCAAGCAACACTGCTATTGGTGAAATTTTGTCACAGATTCAAGATGGCCAAGAAAAAGTTATAGCCTATTTTAGCAAAGTTCTCTCCAAACCTAAAGGAAATTATTGTGTCACTAGAAAAGAACTTTTAGCTATTGTCAAATCTTTGGAGCATTTTCATAAATACCTGTATGGCCAGAAATTCCACCTAAAAACGGATCATGCATCACTTAAATGGTTGCTTCAGTTCAAGAACCCTAAAGGTCAGATAGCCCGATGGCTGCAACGTATTCAAGAATACGACTTTAAAATTGAACATCGAAAAGGACTGAACCATAAGAATGCTGACGCTCTATCAAGACGGCCCTGTCCGGACGAATGCAAACACTGCAGCAGACGAGAAGAGCAAGAAGATCCCGATGAATTCCATTGCCGAAGAACACGCATCCAGTGCTCTCAAGAATGGGAACCTAAGATCTTGGCAAAAGATCAACTAGAAGATCCAGATTTTGGAGACATTGTCAAACTTAAAACAGAAAATGTGAAAAGGCCACCATATCAGCAAATAGCTTCAAAGTCTCCAAGACATAAAGGGTACTGGGCCATATGGGACTCTTTGGTTATTAAAGATGGCCTATTACAAAGAGTCTGGGAAAGTTCTGAAGGCAAAATCCATAAACATCAGATAATCCTACCAACCAAAAGGATTCCTGAAGTGTTGCAACCCTTGCATAATGGTGTAGGTGGCCATTTCGGAGTTATGAAGACTCTTGAAAAGGTTCGAGAAAGGTTCTACTGGCTGGGAAGTCGTGTAGATGTAAAAGACTGGTGCAGAATGTGTAAGGACTGCGCTTCTAGCAAGGGACCGAAAACACGAAGCCATGACAAGATGAAGCAATACAATGTAGGGGCACCTTTTGAAAGAATTGCCATAGACATAGCAGGGCCATTTCCAGTTGGTAAATCAGGGAATCGCTATATCTTGGTAGCGATGGATTACTTCAGTAAATGGCCAGAAGTCTACCCAATCCCAAATCAAGAAGCTATCACTGTTGCCGATGTATTATTTCAACAATGGATTTGTCGCTATGGAGTTCCTAGAGAAATACATTCCGATCAAGGCAGGAACTTTGAGTCCGATCTTTTCAAGAACCTTTGTAATCTCCTGGGAATCCATAAAACAAGAACAACACCTCTTCATCCCCAGTCCGATGGTATGGCAGAGCGGTTTAACAGAACACTTGATAACTACCTGAAAATTAAAGTAAATGACTAACAAAGTGACTGGGATAACTGTATACAGCCGTTTTTATTAGCATACCGCACCGCAATTCACGAAACTACTGGCGAAACACCTGCTAAAGTCATTTTCGGAGCGAAAATATGCCTTCCAGTTGATTTGCTTACAGGACGACCTTCCACCAATGAAGAACTAGCAGAAGACTATGTAAGTCAACTAAGTAAACAGCTTCAGACGATACATGAAGAGGTGCGTACCAAGTTACAAAAGGAAGTGACCGTATAAAATCCCGCTATGACTTGAAAGCTAACCATCAGGGATTTGTCGTCGGTGAAAAAATTTGGTTATACAATCCGAGAAGAACCAGAGGAAACTATCAATAGAAGAAATTATGGTTGCTGATAGCAAGAAATTTAAAGTGCAAGGTAGTGGTGAAATAGATGTTTTTACCAAAGTAAATAAACAGAATTTCGAGATAGAAATCCAGAATGCACAGTATGTACCAGAATTGGCTATCAGTGAGTGAACTTTTAAAGAAAGGTAATTCTGTTGAATTTGAAAATGATACTTGTAAAATTTACAATGCCAAAAAGATATTGGTTGCAAAAGCATTTTTAACAGAAGGTGTTTACAAAGTTGACACGTGTGAGCGCAAATTTTTTGCTGCACAAACCATTGCTACAAGTGAAACATGGCACAGTCACATTAATTCTAACTATTTAAATAAAATGAAAAATGGTCTAGTGGAAGGCATAAATTATAGTGGCGAATCAAGCATCAGCATGCGAGATTGTCAAGTATTCTGTGAAGGCAAACAAACTCGACAGCCTTTTAAGTGTTCCACTAATAGAGCAACGAATGTTTTAGACCTAGTGCACACAGATGTAGCAGGACCCATGGAGGTGAGTTCTATAGGTGGTTCTAGATATTATGTGGAGTTTCAGGATGACTACAGTCGAATGTCATTTGTTTACTTTATGAAAACAAAAGATGAGACATTTGGGAAGTTTAAAAAGTTTCAGAGTTTGGTAGAAAAGCAAGTTGGCAGAAAAATTAAGGTGCTAAGATCAGACAATGGTGGAGAATATGTGAGTAAACAGTTTGAAGCTTACTTGAAACAAGAAGGCATTGTGCATCAGATGTCAAACCCATACACACCTAAACAAAATGGGCGATCAGAAAGATTAAACAGATCTTTGGTAGAAAAAGCTAGATGTTTATTGTATGAAGCAGGGTTAGATAAACGCTTCTGGGCAAAAGCAGTAAACACAGCTTGTTATCTGAGAAATAGAGCTGCCATTTCAAATATGCCAAAAATTCCCTATGAAATTTTCTTCGGAAGAAAACCAGATTTAAGTCATGTCAGGATATTTGGAAGCACAGTGATGGTTCACATTCCAAAAGAGAAAAGAAGAAAGTGGGACAAGAAGTCTAAGCAGTTGATTTTAGTTGGTTTCTCCGAAACGACCAAAGGATATAGAGTTTTTGATCCAAAAACAAATGAAGTGTCTACAAGTAGAGATATGTACGTTAAAGAAAAAGAACCAAAAGAAACAGAAAGTACAAATTTTTATTCTGAAGAAAGAGAAAATTTGAGAAATTCTGATTTGGAAAATCGTGACCAGGGATTAAATGAAGATTATGGTTCGGAGAGTAGTGAAAACTTAACCGAAGACCAAAACATTCCTGAAGAGGATTTGAGTGATAAAACATATGTTCCTGAGGGAAGAGTTGTGGCTCCAGAAAATGACAATTATCCAGAAAGTACAAGAAAGTCAGAAAGACAAAGAAAAGTGAAAGACTTTAAGGACTTTGTGACGTATTTCACACCACAGAGCAACATGTTTTTAGAAGAGTGTCCATCTTCAGTGGGAGATCCAGAGACAGTGAAAGAAACTCTTTCGGGACCAAAAAGAGATAAGTGGAAAAGTGCGATGGAAAGCGAACTGAAAAGTTTTAGTGAAAACCGTGCGTGGGACCTTGTTGACCTTCCTGAAGGTCAAACACCAGTTAAGTGCAAGTGGGTGTTTAAAGAAAAAGTCGACAGTGAGGGTAATATTACTTATAGGGCTAGATTAGTCGCAAAGGGTTTTAGCCAAAGGGCAGGTATAGATTTCAATGAAACTTTTCTCCAGTGGTTAAACATTCAACACTAAGGTTACTCTTTGCTTTGTCAGTTCAATTTGATTTAGATATTTTTCACCTTGATGTGGTGACTGCTTTTTGAATGGAAAACTGGAAGAAAATGTGTTCATGGAAATACCAGAAGGTTTTTATAATGATTGTAAGGAAAATAAGGTTTTAAAGCTTAATAAAGCAGTATATGGTTTAAAACAATCATCACGTGTTTGGTACAAAGAGGTTGAAGTTTTGTTATTCAGTTTGAATTACAGTAAGAGTGATTACAAGCCATGTGTCTTTGTAAAACGTGAAGATGGGTTCATTACCATAATTGCCTTATACGTTGATGATTTTTTCATTTTTTCTAACAGCATGTCAGAGACTGACTTTTTAAAGCAACAGCTAAGCTTAAAATTTAAAGTAAAAGATTTAGGTCAAATTAAGCAATGTCTAGGCATGAGGGTTAGAATCAATAAAGAAAAAAATGAAATTTTGTTAGATCAAGAACAGTATGTATCTCAAATTTTGGCAAAATTTAATATGAGTGAGTGCAAGGCTGTAAGCACTCCAATGGAGAAAAATGTGTGTTTTGATCAGGCAAATTCAGATATTTGCAATAAAGAATTGCCTTATTAACAACTTATAGGCAATCTTATGTACTTGTCAGTACTAACAAGACCAGACATTACATATGCTGTTAATTTTCTTAGTCAGTTTAATAACTGTTATACAGAGCAGCACTGGAAATATGCTAAGAGAGTACTTAGATATTTACAGGGAACTAAGTCTTTTTGCATTAAATACAAGAAAAATGATTTAGATTTAATAGGTTTTGTTGATGCTGATTTTGCAAATAATATTAATGACAGAAAGTCATATACTGGGTTTGTTTTTAAATTAGCAAGTAGTGCTATTTCTTGGGAATGTAAGAAACAAAACACGTAGCATTGAGCAGTACAGAAGCTGAGTATATGGCTTTGTCGGAAGCTTCAAAAGAAGCAATCTATCTTAGAAATTTAATGTCTGATTTGTTGGGTATTTCTAAATGTAGGGAAGGGTGTACAAAATGACATACTTTTTGAAAAATTAAGAAAATATATTACCAAAAACCGTTTTTTTCTTACGGAAACCACTCTAACATATAAAAAAATTATTCTACTCTCATAAAAACCAAGTTAGCACAAAAGAAATACAAAACCTATTTTCTTAATAAATATTTTAAAAAAATTGCTGAGTGTGTCATTTTGCCCACCCGGGTGGGCAAAATGACATGGGCTTATTTTTTAACAGCAAAGTTCACAAATATATGTTTTTGTTTTTTGTCAATCCCCGCGCAGTCTCCATGGGCCCATTTTTTGCAAGAACAGCACTGGAACCATAGTTCTCCTCTTTTGGACATCTTGTAGGGTTCTGTGCAGTATAAGCAAGTACTCTCATCATCATCGTTCCCAAAAAAGCTTCTTGTTCAGATTCCGAATCCTGGAGAACTTTTCTAGTTACATTTCTTTTTTTTCTTGGTTCAGTGACTTCCACCGGTTGGTTTTTCTTCTTTGCTTTCTCTAAATTTGGGGTTGAATTTAGAACACACGTACCTTGACGTTTTCTGGGTTTTCTTTTCCCTTGCCCAGAAACAAAACGACCTACTGGAGGTGGGCTTAGATCAAATGGAGTGACTGCAAGCGTACTCTGTCCTCTGCTTTGTTTGTCAGATTCTGATTGATCTGGAATAGCTGGCGAATCTGAATTATTATTTTCAGTGCTCGTTCCAGGTTCAGAGTTATTTAGTGGAATATTTGTGGTTTCTGAGGCTTCAAACATATAGTCCGGAAAAATGTCCGGGTTAAATGGAACTATACCGGTTTTAGCAAACCCATTGACTGCATTTTGCACTGACGCGGCTTTGCAATAGGCTTCATTAAATAAAGAACCAATTTGAAATTGGGTGAACACCCTTCCTGGGTGGTTTTTTAACCACTTACTAATTGCCTGGTCATAATATGTCTTGAGTGGTCCAAAGAAAGCAACATCCAAGGGTTGCATGCGGTGGGTGCAGTGGGGCGGTAGACAAAGCAATGCAATGCCATTCGCTTTTGCGAACAAAAGTGCATTTAAATATTTATGGCTCGAGTGACCGTCAACAATTAACAAAACCTTATCATCCAGACTTGCCGTAGTGTGTTTTTGAAAATGCTCCAAATATTTTAGAAAAACTGTGCCTGTTATCCATCCAGACTCCTGAGCTAATAATAATGTTCCTGGAGGAGCATGATCCCCTAATTCTTGCTTAAGGTTCTTTCTGGCAAAAATTAGCGCTGGCGGGACATAGTTTCCATTCGAAGACATCGCGCACACTACTGTCACATGAGATCCTCTTTCAGCGCTTGTAATAGCGCCAACTTGTTTCCGCCCTGCTGTGGCGAAAACTTTCTGAGGACGTTGTACCGTTGACAACCCAGACTCATCTGAGTTATAAATTCTCATTGGATTTATCTTCTCGTATTTAACAACCTCTTCTAAAGTTTTGAAAAATTCGGCAACTTGAGTTAAAAGCTTGAGCTCTCGCCGCGGATGTTGCTTCGGGCTTTCTCAAAGAAATGTCAGGATTTCTTCTTCGAAACTCTCTAAGCCAATCTTTTCCGGCTGCTTTTTTATTATCATTAAACTGATGTTTAAAACCATTTTTTTCCGCTAGCTGATAAGCTAACTCTAAAACATCTTTTCTAGTTAACCCAAAAAATCGCGATTCTAAAAATTTTAAATGCTCGACCAGCTGTCGTTCCACTTCTGGAGGAAATGTGGTTTTATGTTTTCCTAGCCGTTTCTCTCCTGGGTTCAGCTCCTTATTTTTTTAACGCCTTCGTAATGTAGCCTGGGGTACATTAAATACTTTTGATGCTTTAAGCCATCCCATTTCATTGTTTTTTACAGCTTGTATGGCATTAATAATAGAATCCTGACTCCAACACTGCCTTTCGGTCTTCCTCTGATAGTTGCGTGGCATAATCCTAGATCAAATTAAAAAATTAGCATTTATAATCACAAAAATCTTAAAGGAGGGCAAAATGACATACTATGCCATTTTGCCCTACAGTAACGTATGTCATTTTGCCCTACTTAGACACACATCAAATAAGAATAAAAATAAAAAAACTACAAGAACTAAACAACAATAAACTTGGGTTTTTGTTAGAGTTACAATCCTACTACTTGATCTAAAAATATTGACTTACCTGGTTATTTTGTTTCCAAAAATACGCTTTCAAACAAACACAGAAACAAAAGTTTATAGTGTGAAAATAAAATTTCGACCACGTGCTACTCACTTAATTGCTCGAGGGGAACTAAATTATGATACACAATACGTAGTAGACTAAAGGAATTTATTAAGGATTGCAGAGGCGCCATCTAGCAACTCGCTTTGGAAATACCTATAATATGTCGTTTTGCCCCACTATGCCATTTTGTACACCTTTCCCCTATTACAATTTGCAACGATATTCAGAGTGCTCAGAAATTAGCATTAAATCCTGTATGTAACAAAAGGTCTAAGCATATAGACGTACGCTACCATTTTATCCGAGAGGCTATTTTGAATAAGTTTGTTGAACTAAAGTTTTTACCTACGGAAGAAATCATAGCTGACGTATTAACAAAGCCACTGTGTTTGTCAAAACACTCAATGTTTAGTATTAGGGTTAAGTGAACATTAATATTGTTTAGATAAGTGGGAGTGTTGTAAAATGTATCTAAAAATATTAATGTAGTATAAGTAGAGCCATCTAGTATGTTTGTAATGTACTAATGGCATCGAGAATGACATATTGATCATTACCGACTGGGACACTCTAGTTATCTGTACCATCAGAGTCCAATAAAGATAGTCCATTACGGGAAGTACAAGTATAAACAGCGGGTTTATTTCGTCCCTTTTACCCTTAGTTTTATCGAATAATTTCACAAAAGAAAACAGCACATTAAGGAATACTAATCGTATAAAATTTACTGAAATGCAATTTTACAACTTGCAATGTTATTCACTAATGACAGAAGATTTAAGGGCGCGTTTCTAGCTAAAAGGATTCCCTGGGTACGTTCCTAACGAATAATGCTCCTCGAATATTTTTCCAAGGAACAACTTCTATGCCCGTTTTCACCAACTTTTTGGGGTTCTCTAACGCTAGGTAAAGAATAACTAACGGTAACTTAATGTAAGTTATTCTCTACCTAGCGTTAGGGAACACCTAAAAGTAGGTGGAAACGGGCATTAGAGTTATGCGATAAAAAGGTTATAACTTATCCTTAAAAGTACGAATAAAGAATTTTAATATGCAAAAATAATTATTTGAGACTTATTTTTATTCATTTCATTTTATTATTCATTTAAGATCAGAATACGGTCAATAAAAACGTTTCATGTAGGTTCTAAAAAACGTTTGTAATAGGTTCATATAAAACGTTTTGTACACGATTTTTTGTAGCCTTGAACGTTCGGACCTAAAGTGTTCCTAAAACGTACGTTTCCTAAACATTGTGTGTTATTAGGGATGCTGCTTCTAAACTTCGTCTTCACGACGTAAAACAACAACTTCAACGCAAAAAACTATTTTTCCATATCCTTCTTCATCGATTCTTGCAAAACAACAACTTCAATGCAAATAACTATTTCATTTTTCCATATTCTTCTTTAACAACTCTGGCAAAAACCATTTAGCCATATTTCAAAAACTGAAGATACACCTTATCTTGATTTTCTTGTACCTAACACATTTTTTCCCCGTCTTTATCATTTACCACACATTTCTTTTTCGGGAAACGGGACGCCTTTACCATATAAAATACACTGAAGGGCAGGAAGGGCGAACCAGGAGCGACTTTTCCTATCGCTTCACAAATGGCACTGGAACTGGGGCGGGCACAGTTTACCATAACCGACGTTTCACAAAGCTCACTGAGAACGGGGGAGCCTTCACCATATGTGACGTAAAGATTTTGAGTACATAGGGGCTACTTTACGCCACTTGTGCAAATACACCATATGGAACTATTTTCTGGGACCATAAGACCGGTGGACCAAGAAACTATCTTTTTTATTTTCACTATTAAATAAGACTACAGGAACTATTTGACTAACTAAATTTAGTACGTGCTGTTGTACCCCCACTAGGAGTAGCCCGTACGGGGGCTTAACTAAAATTTTAACTTTTTTACTGACTTCACCTCTACTACCCTTACTACTTCTATTATCTTACTTCCTCTAAAATACCCTTTTCAAAATTGTGTTCTCTTTAAATAATAAATGTGTCAGTGTTTGTTTTTCAGTTCTACGCGACCCACCTTGTTCAATGTTGTTATTATTAAAAGAGTACCCATATAACATTTTTGCCGGCGTTGTACATTTAATTTACGGGCATTGCCAACACTCTTTAATGGCAAGGCATTGGCAAAAAGGTATCAAAAAGACGCGAAAGTGGGCAATTGGCCGTTATTAGGCCACGTGTTGCAGATAATGTGATGGCATCCGTCATTAATAAGTTATTGGCAAAAAAAAATGCGTTTAAGATGATGGCATCCATCATTAATAAGTTATTGGCAAAAAGATAACAAAAAGACACGAAAGTGGGCAAATGCAGATACTCCCAAGCAGCAAGCTGACGTCTTATTGACGAAAATTGTCGCATATACTTTTTTTTAAAGCTAAAATGATGCGATATTTTATTTGAAAATTAAAATAGAAAAAAACTCCTTACTGCATGCAATTTCCTTGCAATGCAAAGTACCATCTCTCGGAACACTGCCCAACTTGGAGATGCAGATTTTTCACTAGCCGAAGATATTTCTTTCAAAGCTAAGTGAGATCACCTACCGCAGACCGCTCTCGAAATATTTTTGTCTAATTGGTACGGTTTAGACGATAAAAAGCGAAGATATTGCAGAAACGTAGTAGTTTATTGTCCATTACGCCATCTATCGGTATGTCAAAAAAACTATTAAATACTCGATTAAATATATATAATATTTTTTATTAACACGTCTTTAAAACTTTTAATAAAGTTTTAAACAAAATGTTTACAGCTCCTAACAGTCTACTTTAATATCTTGCCTTCTCGACTAGCCATCACCAATTAATCACACAACACACACTTATTAGGTAATGAATACATTTAATTATGTCTATTAAAAAACTCTTTTTTTAAAAAAGAAACTAAAAAGCTAGAAAACCACGTAGAAAACAAATGCACAAAGGGGTCACCTTCGGTCGAAATTAACGTAGCTAATTTTACCATCATTTTATTTTTATTCGCTCCAAAATACATAATAAACATTTTGTTTGACCTAATTTTTATTTGCATGAGTTTTAACAATAAAATGTTATGAAAAGGCCATTTCCTTTAAATTATGTAAAAAAACATAAAATAATGTTGTTTAGCTGCCATTATAAATAAAACAGATCAAAAAAATTGCTCTAATGTTAGTTAAATACCAATGTTAATAATATGGTTTAAAAAGTATGAATATGCGTTGAAGGTTTGCCTTCAAAAATCCAATATTTATTTGCCTGCAACAAAAACGCGTGCTTTATTTAATCAGGATTGGTATGCCGCCATTTTTGGCGATAATATTGCCACCAATTGCCAATGCTTTACCATCAATGCCAATATGAAAAATGTACATTGCCGGCAAATAGTGTTTGCTGGGGTAACCTAGAAAATTGTTTAATTTATAGTTTTAAAACCTTGACACTTTACGTCTATCTTTTTTAGCAAAATTAGCAGGTTGGGCGAGAGTAATTTAGGTTGGAAGCTCGCCACTACATAATCCTGGTATATAAGATTAGTCGCAGTTAACCTATGCCAGAAGAATCCATGCTGACGCGGCGATATATGGTGTTTAACACTTTCAAAAAGTTCATCTGTTATGAATGTTGTGTTATGTTATTATGTTATCTGTGGTGGTTATCTATTTTATGTTTGCACGGCAAAATGGTTATAACTCTCAAGGTAGGCACATGCTTGAAGGACGTTAAACATGTCAATTGCGGCTCTGCGTTAAATGTCAAGCAAAGCAAGCAAACAAATGTGAATATACATAAGCCTTAACAATTGACAATTGTATAACCTTCAATTTGATTCGGTTAACCTATTCGATTTGTTGTTTTCTCTGCAAATTAAAATATATTTTTAATTTCCTGCAAAACTTTGTTTTAAGCAAATTATGTCAACATCTAGCGAAGATGTGCTTCTTCAAATTCCAAACGTGCGATATAAAAAGGCGATGGAACAATTTTCCTTATGGATCAACGTCTTATATGGATGGTAGAAAACAGGGATACAGTTGCCGTTTCTCATAATTATGCAGATATTAAATGTAAATATCAGCACCTTAATTGTCTTTAAGTATATTAATAAATAGAGATTAAAATTTCTCTTTATTTAAACAGCATACATCTAGGCATTAATTTTTTTTCCTCTTTTTTTGTTTACTTATTTGTCATACTCTTTATTTGGTATCTTTTGTAGAGTCTAAAGAATACTGTCTCTTAGGTACCAGTCTAATTTTAAATCTCTGTAATTATCTAGAAAGATGCGGCAACTCTGATTATGACATAATTTGGTATACTGGGGTTTTTGTGAGAGAGTATTATATACTTTTGAAAACTCTTAATCGCCATAATTTAATAATTAAAAAGTATTCTGGGTAGTCTATTACAAAAATTATATGTTTGGTTCATATCTCGAATTAAAACTAACCAAAACTACACCACTGGATTTTACGTAAAATATCTAATAATATTAGTTTTTAGTTTTGCTGTAAAATGCAAAACAACTAAAATGGGACAGAAGTCTTAAGATAATATTTTTCGTGCTGTATGTCAAAAATAAAAGAGCCTTAAAAAACCTTTTTATGTCATCTTTCATTTCAATGTTAAATTTTTTGATCAAAAAGAAGTAACTGTGGTAGGTGATTGAGGATTATTACACCACTTACAAAACTGATAAATATCTGTCTTCACGAAAGCATATTTCCCGACGTCTTAAAAATAGCCTTAGTGACACCGATTTTCAAAAAGGGTAATACCAATCAAGCAGAAAATTATAGGCCAATATCACTGCTGCCTATATTATCAAAAATTTTTGAAAAGTGTATGGCACTGAGATTGGTTGGTTACTTTGAGAGTAACCAACTGTTTACAAAGCACCAATTTGGCTTTCGCAAGGGCAAAAGCACTGTTATGGGTATTCTGGATCTTGTCTCTCAAATAATGGAAGCTTTTGACAAAAAACAATACACCGCAGCCTTGTTCTGTGATTTGAGCAAGGCCTTCGACTGTGTTGACCACAACATTTTGTTTCAAAAGCTCTATGCCTACAATTTTGACGTGAGAAGTGTAGATTTAATAAAATCTTATTTAGGAAATAGGCGTCAAAGGGTAAAGTTGGGGGATGTTACATCGGCGGAGGGAGTAGTTGATGTAGGTGTGCCCCAAGGCTCAATACTGGGACCAATTATATTTCTAATTTATATAAATGATTTACCTGCCAGTAACAGCAAGGTCCAATTTACTCTCTTTGCTGATGATACAACTATATCTCAATCTAAGAGTACCCTGGAACAGTCGCTTGCAGGGTCTGAGGATGCACAGGCGGGGGCGGACCTCTGGTTTTGCACGAACAGACTGCTTTTAAACGAAAGTAAAACCCAGCAGATGCTGTTTGCAATGCGCCCACTGACCGAGTGGGAGGGAATAACTGAGGCGGAATTTCTCGGAGTAACCCTGGATACAAAATTACAATGGGGACCCCACACAACCAAAGTTGGTGCTAAGATATCCAAGGGTATATATGCTCTTAGGGGCCTCTCGGGAAGTGTATCGCAGAAGATCCTGCGTACTGCCTATTTTGCCTTTGTACATACACACATATCATATGCGATCCTAGCATGGGGTCATTCATCGGGGGCTCATAGATTGTTTGCTCTGCAGAGGAGAGCTGTCAGGGTGTTGGCTGGTATAAGATATCGGGATGATTGTAGGGGGCCTTTGCACGTTATCAACTCTTAACACTACCATGTCTGTATATCCTTGAAAATCTTTTATACATAAAAAAAGTAACACCTACTTAACCCATGATAATGTGCATGACTACGATACCAGAAACAAAGCAAACCTCGTTCTGCCCTGCTGGCGTCTGGGAAGGTGCCAGGATGGACCTGGATACTGGGCAATCAAACTTTTTAATGTCTTACCAGATGACATAAAACAGTTACCTGTAGATAAATTTTATAAAAAAATGAAAAATATTTTAGTAACTAATTGTTTTTATTCGTTAGACGAATTTCTTAGTTTTCAATTTTAATCTGTAGTTTTTAAATGTAGTTTGTATCTATTTTATATTTCTTTTTGACATATGTAAACAAAAACTTTTTGTATGACATGAATAAATGAGTATTGAGTATTGAGGAGCTTTCCTCGCCTGAGGAGGTACCACCCCACTCACCCTTTAAAGGACCCGTGAAGTCTTAACGGACGTTTCGGGTTCTGGATAAGTGAGTCAGTTTTCCTTCTTCCTTCTTTTCTCTTTTCTTTTTTTTCTTTCACTTGAAAATTATGTAAAAATGATGGCGGCACACCCGTAAAATATTCCGGAGGTAAAATACCCCTCTATTCGGATCTCCGGGCGAGGAGTGCATCCGGGGGCCATCAACGAAAGGTTTGATTTCCTTTGCAAATATATGTGGGCTAAATACCAATATAAACTCCGTTCACCATTACCTTGAGTCATCTAAGCCCCACATACCTACTGTTTCTAACGGAGACCCAAATAAGTTCTAAAACTTCAACCAGCCATCTTCTTTTCCCAGGCTATGAACTTATTTCATCTTCTCGCCCACATGGTGGCGTGTGTGCTTACGTTCGCAACGATCTGGCTTGTGCTCGAGTTTCCAATCTTGAAGATGTCCTTTGGCTTAAACTTTCACTTAGGGCTTTAACTAAATTTATCTGTTGTTTATACCGATCTCCATCTGACAATTCCTTTGTCGAATTCTTTGACTTTCTTTCAACAAAGATCGACAGTGTCATTTCCCAGTTTCCAATGGACGAAGTAATCGTGCTTGGCGATTTCAATGTCCATAATAAGGACTGGCTAGGCTCTTTAAAAACTGACCCTCAAGGCAGAGCAGCCGAAATCTTTGCAGTCAGTAACTCTCTTACCAACCTTATTATAGCTCCTACCTACTTTCCTAGAGTCCCAAATTATAGTTCAAACCCCTTAGATCTCTTTCTTACTTCTAACCCTAAACTCTATGAAGCATCTGTTACTGCCCCTCTAGGTCGCTGAGATCATGGCTTGATTACTGTATCTTACTCTGTACATCCTGAGGTAAATGAACGCATGCCACCACGCACCGTATGGCACTACAACTCAGTCGACTGGGATGGCCTTAGGGACTTTTTCGCCACGTACCCTTGGGACACTATCTGCTTTTCTTTCCAAGATCCTTCTGAAATCTGTAAGCAACTGACCGAGTCAATTCTATTGGGCATTGAAACCTATGTACCTCACACCAAAAAAACCACCAAACCCTCTAATCACAAACCTTGGTTTACATGTGACAAAGCTAGAATTTTAAAAGTTCAGGCTCACAAGAAGTTTTTACAGGATCCTAGTCCAGAAAACCGACAGGCCAGCATTGAAGCAAGAAACCACTACCACCAAACAATCTCAGAAGCCAAAGACTCCTTTGATAACCGTATAAAAAACAAAGTACTTTCTTGCTCAAATGGTAGCAAATCCTTCTGGTCCTTTGCCAAAAACATCAGTAGAAATTTCGGTACCAGTTCTTTTCCACCATTAACTTTGGAAGATAAAATTATTTCTACATCTAACGGAAAGGCCGAACTATTTGCTAAACATTTTGCTGCCAATTCAACCCTTCATCCACCGGTCAATCATCCAGTTTCAACTATTCCCCCAGTTCCTCACAAAATGCCCAATATTATTTTTAAGGTAAAACACATTAAGCATATCCTTTCTTCTCTTAACACAAAGAAATCGTTTGGGCTAGATGGATTACCAGCAATCATTTTAAAAAAATGTGCTCCTGAACTTGCACCTATTTTAACTAGGCTCTTTCGAATTTCTTATGACACGGGTATTTTTCCAGACAGCTGGAGAGCTGCAAGTGTCCAGCCTATTCCGAAGAAAGGATCTAAATCTCTTCCATCCAACTATAGACCAATTTCACTGCTCTCATTACTTTGTAAATTAATGGAGAAATCCATTAACTCGCAAATTCTTAGGTATTTAGAAAAACATAAAACTTTACATGACAGGCAATACGGATTTCGTCACAAGAGGTCTACAGCAGATCTTCTTTCCTTCGTTTCACACAACTGGAACAAGTCTCTTGAGTTTTTAGGTGAGTCCCAGATCGTTGCTCTTGATATATCTAAAGCTTTCGACCAGGTCTGGCATGACGCACTTCTCAATAAACTTCCCTCCTACGGTCTTCCAACTAAACTGTGCTCGTGGCTCTCCAGTTATCTTTCTAATCGATGTATATCAGTCATTGTTGATGGCCACTCTTTAAGCATTCACGAAATTAATGCTGGAGTGCCTCAGGGTTCAGTACTAGCACCAACTTTGTTTCTTCTTCACATCAACGACCTTCTTTCTTCCACAACCAATCCCATTCATAGTTATGCTGACGATAGTACCCTTCACTCCACTTTTCAGGTTCTCAAACCAATCTCTCAACCCGACTTGGAAAGCAAACGCAGGGCGATGCAGAATCTCGTTCACAGGATCTCAATTTGATATTGGATTGGGGCGCCAAAAATCTCGTTCAATTTAATGCATCCAAAACACAATCATGTTCCTTGTCGCGAAAAAATCATCAAACACTCACCCATTGCTTATGAGTAGCCAGGTTTTGCAGAGTGGGGGCACATTCAACCTTGTGGGCGTCACATTTGAGAATAACCTTAACTGACATAAACACATGGTATCTATAGCCACCGCGGTTTCAAAAAGCTTGGATTTCTTTTCCGAGCCAAAAGTATTTTTCCCCTTCCAATTTATATACTTTGTATGTGTCCCAAATTCGACCCTCCCTGGAATATTGTTCTCATGTCTGGGGAATGGCATCTCCTGCAACCCTCAGTATTCTTGATGCCATTCAAAGAGGAGCTGTTCGTCTTATTTATGATCCATTAAAAAAAAAAATGAAATGAAAAGTCTATATTTGTCCAGAAATAATCAATTTCACATAATAATGCCCATTGGGCGTAGGACATGTCATATATAAATACTTAAAAACTAGGAGGTATAATGTACAAAAATAAAATAAAAATATTAAAAAAACATAAAAATATTAAAAAAAACATAAAGATTGAGCTGACAACAAAGAGCATCATCACACATTAAAATATAATTTAAAAATTACACATTAAAATAGCAGATCCAACACAAAGATAATGCTATAATACTAAAATATTAAAATAAGGCATTACTTTATAGCAATAAACACATATTAAAAATTATTAAAAGTCAAAAACATAGGTTTAATATTTACAGACAAAATCCTGCGGCTCTATATTGTCTTTCAGAAACTCATCCACCGTGTAATAAGCCTTCGAAATCAGTAGCCCTTTCAAATGCTTTTTAAAAATTTTACATTTTCGTTTCTGATATTTACAGGGATCTTGTTGTAAATTTTTATTATTGACGAATGAACATTCTTTTGTATGTAGGACAGGTTACACTTCATGCCCTTAAGATTTCCCTTATGTCGGGTGTAGTGGTTGTGAGCTCTTTCGCAGTCCCCCAATAAACCCTTATTCTCTTTTACAAAGGTGACTGCTTCGTATATATATGTACAGACAAGGGTAAGAATTTTTGATTTAATAAATTTTGGTTTGCAGGTTTCAACAGATTTTAGGCTGAAAATACTCCTTATACACCTTTTCTGAAGCAAAAAGATTCTGCTTGCCTCCGCACCCCCGGCCCAGAAAGTAATGCCATATCGCAACCGTGAATGTACATATGCATGATATGCCATAATAGCAGTATCAGTGTCTATGTTTAACGAGAGAACTTTTTAGTGCATAACAGTACCCTGCAATCTTACCAGCCAAAGCGTCGGTGTGATGTCTCCAGTCCAATCTATGATCCACCTCAATTCCCAAAAATGTAGCTGAGAGAACCGTTTTTAGTGATTTTTCTCCGTTTTGAAAGATAGTTTCCGTTGGGTTCATTTGGTAGTTAAATTTAATTAATTTTGTTTTTCAACATTTAGCAGGAGATTGTTTGTGGAGAACCAGCTCTCGAGAGCACTTAGTGCACCCATGACTTTCTCAGACTCAGACTCATCTCTCTCAAGTGAGAAACTAACTGATGTGTCATCGGCAAACTGAATGGTGTTTGGTACTACCGATGATAATTCATTTGTGTAGATGATATAAAGTAGAGGTCCCAAGACAGAGCCCTGTGGAACTCCTCTCAGTACAGTTTCAGGTTTAGAGAATAAAGTAGTTCCATTTGTTGCCTTTGAGATAACAATTTGCTGACGATCTTTGAGATATGACTCAATCAACCTATTTGCGATGCCTCTAATACCATATTTCTCTAATTTTAATAATAGAGCTCTATGATCTACACTGTCGAATGCTTTTGATAAATCCAGATACATAGCAATTGTGGATTTTCCAGAGTTTAATGACTCAAGTATTTTAGTAAGAGCCTGAAAGATTGCCCTAATAGTGAATTTTTGTGTCGAAAAGCATTCTGGGTATCTGAAAGCAAGTTCTCTTTTTCCATAAACAGGATCATTCGTTTGTTGATTACCTTTTCAAAAATTTTACTAAAATTACTTAAGAGAGCTATTGGTCTGTAATTTTTTACAAGGTTTTTTCACCTTTTTTATAAATTGGTTTTATAAGTGCAGTTTTTAATTGTGTCGGGAATGAACCGGTGCTAAGCATTAGGCTTGCAATGTGAGCTAAGGGAAGTGCAATTATGTCTGACACACACTTAATAATACAGACTGGTATCTGATCTTGTCCTACTGATTTTTTTGTTCTTTAGGTTTTTATAATAGATGTTATTTCATAACAGTCAACTGGATGCAGATAACAGCTTTTATGATGATTTCTTATATTATCTGAAACGGTATTGTAGTCTACATTAAGAGTTGGACAGGCCTTTAAATAAAAGTTATTTATGATTTAAAATGTCTACATCTGTTTGCTCCGGATTTTGCTTTAGGTTTTTATTAATTGGTCTAACTTTTTTTGTTTTTTCCCTGTATATTTTCTTACCAAGTTCCAGACTGCTTTTGCTGGACATTGTGAGTTTTTGATATAAAGTTTTTCAGTATGTTTTTTTGCTTGTTTGATTACAGATTTGAAAGACTTTGAGTAAGCTTTGTATGTGTCAGTTGAAATTTCACCCCTCAACTTTTTTCTATATAGAGTTCTTTTTGTTTTAGAAGATTTTTTAATACCCTGTGTAATCCAGGTTTTTATTTTTGTTCTAGAATTCACTTTTTGCTTTACGGTTTTTAGGGGAAAGATCAAATTAAAGATCGTGCTAAAGATATTAAAGAATAAATCATAGGCATCATCAACGTCCCGGGAGCCAACAACACCACCCCAATCAACCTGCATCAGCTCATCTTTAAACTGTTGCATTTTTGCCTGGGAGAAAACCCGCTTTTTTAAAGTAAGTACACCAGTCTCGAGACCACCAGGCACGGTGACACTCAGAATCTGTCCCTCATGATCGGAGAGTGCATTTGTAATTACCTTACCCTGATAATCATTTGAAGAATTTATGAATATATTGTCAACTAAGGTTGCCGAATTTATTGTGATTCTAGTAGGTTCAAATATTGTTTGCATCATGTTAAAGCTCAATAGAAGGTCTTTAAAGTTTTTACATTGATTGTATCATTCAATAAGTTAATATTAAAGTCACCGCAAAGGATGTGTTCATAATTTTTAAAAAGATCAAAAACCTTACTTAAGATATCCGAGAGGGCAGTAAGAAAAATATCCTCTGAACCTCCAGGTGGACGATATACACAAATGACTACTGACCTCAAAGACCTACTCACCACGGACGAGCACTCTATGTGGCCCTCAATGCTCATCTTGACTACATCCTTCACTTCTTCAACATTGTGACTCTCATGGACTAAAATTGCTGACCCCCATGAATCATGTTTTTCTAGCATATTTTGACACAGTGATATAGTCCTCAATGTGTATGACATCTGCCTCCTCTGCCGTGTACCAGTGTTCGGTAATGCATAAGAAGTCTAGTTTTGTATATAAAGTACTGATGAACTCCTCCAACTCAAGAGTTTTGTTTTTTAGACACTGTAGGTTTTGATGAAAAATTTTTATGGCAGTTTTCCCAGTTAAAGGTTCATTACTTACTGAAAGACTTCCTTCTCTTGCCCATCGTCGAGCTGTGGGAGATCTATCGCTCTTTTATAGATACTTTTACGGCTTCTGCTCCGACGAATTATCCAGTATAGTCCCTCCTCTTGCAGCTCCCAACAGAGAAACTCGTGGTGCCGCACGTATGCATTCCTATACGGTCCAATTGGTCTGGCCCCGAACTTCCCATTTCGTGCGTTCTTTTATCCCTAGAGTTTCTAGACTGTGGAACCTACTGCCAGCGGAGGTCTTTCCTTCTCCCCCAAATCTTCAAGCCTTCAAGTCCCGTATTAACAAACTTCCTCTTACCCTGCTTAAGACACCCACGGTACGTTAGTATTTAGGCTTCTAGCCTTCGTGGATTGTCCAAAGATAAAACAAAAACACTTCTCATAAACCTCCAGTCTCTATTTCCAATAATAACCAAGATACTTTGCAATTGAAGGGTCCAATGCAAGAACCGGCCAAGTCCACTTTTGATAATTTTACAGATGAGTCGTAAAACGTTTTATTTGAGAAATGTAGATTATTATTGTATTTGTTTGGTAGTGGTAAACCTTGCAGCAAAAAATGAAGGATGATTTTTTTAGTTTGCTTGTTTATCTAAAAAAATCATGGGGTTGACTTGTTTTTGCAAAATTTGAATAATTAGGCAATCACTAATACATCTACAATTCGCTTATTTTTAAAGTTATAGGTCTTGTTCTTGCACAGTGCGAAAGATAATTTTATACTGAGTAATAAAGTGATGTGTGGTAATAGTGACCCTTGCAGCAAAAATTGAAGGGTGATTTTTTTAGTTTGCTTGTTTATCTAAAAAAATAGTGGGGTTGACTTGTTTTTGAAAAATTTAAAAATTAGGCAATTACTAATACATCTATAATTCGTTAATTTTTAAAGTTATTGATCCCGTTCTTGCACAGGACGAAAGATAATTTTATACTGAGTAATAAAGTGACATTAACTTAATTTGCCTAAAAATTAGACTTGGCCGGTTCTTGCATTGGACCCTTTAATTGCAACAATATTTGGGAACTGTACTTTTTCTATGCAGTACTCGATACAATATGTCCACGGATGGACTTTACAATAGAACATATGGACCAACATATGGAGATCCTGTAAAAACATGATTTTTCTCCAAGAGTAAACTACCTTTATTTTTAAGCAAAATATCATTTATTTTATATTTATATTACTGGGGCAGAGCTGTCACAAATACTATGAAAAAGTAGTTCAAATACTAAATACCAATTACCAGTTATTATGTACTTTAAGTACCAATTACTAAGTACTTTTAATTAAAAAGGATTTCCAATTTCAATTACTGTAGTTAAGTAGTTGATTTTTTCCAAGTACAGTAATTCAAATACTTGGAGAGTAGTTGAAATACTTGTAAAGTATTTGAAATAGCATATTGTATTTGAAGTACATTTGAAGTACTAAATCAATCATTTCGTGTTTAAATAATGATCGATCTAGACGGACTGTAATATTTTTTATGGAGGAAGGAGTTCGCATACAAAAATACATTTTTGGGAAAGCATATTTGGCAATAAAATTATATATGATTTGACTTTTTATCATAAAACAACAAATTTAATCATAAGCTGTAAGCTGGTGTGCTCGAGGGTTGGATTTCACCATAAGCTGAGCCCCTATTTTAAAACTTTTTCGTATACGAACGATGATGTATTTCCTATGTTTCAACATACGAAATCTGCCATTCTCCGTCTACGAACATGATGCGAAAATACGGACCCTAAACTGGTAGTGCTGTCTTCGAAGGTACGCTCCGACTATCGATTCACTTTCTAAATAAAAAGGTTCATTTTATAAAATAAAAATTTATTCTGAAAAATAAGATTTTTATTGAAATGAAAAGAAATACAACAAAACAATAAAATGCAATGTATGCAATTCGTATGTGAAGTATCTTTTTTGACTTATCTGACAAATTTCGCATTCGTTAAAAAGATCACTTTACACACTTGTATATTGTATAATAACTATTTAAATTGGGCATTAAATAGATAGCCACAGATAATTAAGCAAACAGAGTTTTAAAATTGTAAACTGGTTTTTATAAGTAATTGTGTCAAATTAAAAAAAATAATACAAGTACCTAGCGTGAAATAAAACATAAAAATTACTTGACTCTATATAGAGTCTAGAGAGAGCAGAAATCACGAAGTTATCTCGTAAACAAAATAATTGACCAAATTTTTAAGACGAAATTTTTGAAATGTATCATATTACATAATAAATGCATTATATATCATATACAAGACATAAACTTACCTTTTCCTTTTTATTTTTTACATATAAAGCACATACACAAATTAATACTGGTTTATTTCACCCTGTTCTTAATTAGTTGCGTTAAAATAAAACAATAGATAGTACAGACGCAGTAATCATCAAATAACTGGTCGAAAGCATAGCACGTTCGTCGGGGTCCGGGCGGCTTCGATTCAATTTTATACTTGTTATAACTTGAAAAGTTAGGGGTTTCTTGGAAATAAAAATAGTATTTGAACTACTTCCTGAGTATTTCAACTACTTTTGGGGTATTTCAATTACTTTAGTATTTCAAATAAAATACCTTGTAATTGAATTATTTTTTGGTAAATTCAAGTACCATATGTTATTTGTATTTGAAGTATCAAATACAAATAACCAAAAATAAAAGTATTTGAAGTAAAGTATTTCAAATACTCGAAAGTAATTGAAATACATTTTTCAAGTATTTTACTTGAAATACTGACAGCTCTGTACTGGGGTATCAAAAAGATTCATAAAACTGATTTTGGAGTTATTAAAAATTAATTATTTAAAATTTTCATAAGAAAATGACCTAAATTATTTGCTTTTCAGACTCTTACTTTCTTCAAATTTCTACACAACACAATTTTTCAGCTGTAAACGAATGTGATCAAGGCGTTTTCGCCAAACAACTTTTTTCCAAAAATAAAATTTTTGGTCCATTTGTCCTCTTGTTAACCCCATCCATGGACAGTCTATATACAATATGAGCAACGCTGTTTGGTTCATTGGCAAGCAATAGAATAACAAAACAAGCACTATTAGTCACGCATGTTTACATGCCGGGATTTAGTTAGATTGTCTTTTTTCCTCACATTGCCTATATGTTATGTTATTTAACTGAACCTGTATACGGGGTAGCAGATAAGTGTTGATTTGTGTGTAATTGTTGGTGTTATAGTCAAATGGCCTCCACTAATTTTCTGTTGAATATTTATATCTTGTCAATACTGATTGCATATGGTAAGTTTTCGGTTATATATTTTTATATTTCATCGTTTACCCTGTGTACCATTTATTAAAGTCAAATTTGGTAGGTTCCGGACTGGTTGCTAGAGGAGTGGTTGTGTTGATTTCAACCTTCATCGCTTAATGGTGTAAGCCAATGTCAGGCAAAAGAACCACAGCTTTAATATTGTGTGCCAATTTTTTGGAGTACATAAACAAGTCTGGAGTGGGATTGGTATTATGAGCCATTAAAAAGTAGAAGTGTATTTTGACGTAAAAAGTCACTATTCTGTATAAATGAGTTAACCTGTTTTTGTTTTTTCTTTTTTTTGTTAAAGTCGCCTATAATTATTGCATATTGGTACAGTGAAGCTTTAGCAAATACAGTTTCTTTTATTTTAGGTGTTGGATGTATATATATGTCACAGTCAAATGGTAATTTTAGGAAAATGGCTTATGTCTAGGCAAATGCTTTCTACCTGGACAAATGACTTTATAAAAATACTTTTTATTTAAAAGCATTTTCCTAGGAAAATAACATTTGCCCTGGTCCTTATTAGGCAAATGACTGTGATGTATTTGATAACATATTACTCGTACAGTGTGTTTTGCAGACTATAGTAAAAAGCACAAGCACGTGTAATTTGTTTAGTTTGAAGCGCTATAGACGATCATGCAAAACTGTGACATTGGGGGTAATGGTTAGTTTTGGTTAATTAAATCTTTTTTTTATTCGCTTTATTAAGAAATTAAAAGAAAAGATTTTACTAACCAGAGCTAACCATGACCCCCAATGTCACAGTTTTGCAGGACCGTCTGGTGATGCAAATATTTCTATTTCCATTTGTCTATAAATTACTTAGGCAAATAAAATTAAAGCTAATTGACTAGTCAAATAGCATTTGTCTAGGCAGTTAGCATTTAAAAATAAAATACACTATTTGAACAGGCAGAAAGCATTTGGCTAGACAAAAGCCATTTTTCTAAAATTACCATTTGACTGCGACATATACACCAAAAACACATGTAGCTGTTCTTCCTGAAAGGGCACCACAAAGTGCAATCATTCATTTAGAGGATTTATAATTTTATATGCGTTTTCCTTTTTATTTATAATAAAGGGTGTACCTAAACTAAGCTGGCTCCTCGGGTGTTGGTCATTATATTACCTTGCTTTTGAAATTTGTCCCAGTTCCTGTAATTATTGTTTGTAGCCCTTTCTGTTTTTGTTTCGAGCTATAATAAGCAGTTTGCCTTTTTCCTCTCCAAAAAAATTGTTCAGATTCGTGATCAGCGCCCCAAAAAACCCCTGTATAAAAAAGTTTGTCATAATCGGAGTTGCCGAAACTTTGTAGATAATCACCTAAATCTCTTATTACATACCTAGTTATACACATAATTACCATCATATTTTAAATTTAAGTGATACTACTCATAAGGTATTTTTACATTATATCCGTTCTTAGTTCATTTTCAGTTTCATTCGAATTGTCATTTTTTCCTCGGTTTTTCTATGTGTAACAATAATACAAAAGAAATCAGATTTCATTCTGTTTTTAATTGTACTTTACGGAAAAACTAACAGTTAAGCTCAATATGTTTATTTCTCCGTTTATTTGTAGCTCAAAAAATATCACCAGAAGGCAAAGCTAAAGTTCAACTTCAAGTAGTTCTTCATAATGGAGTGTCCTCAACTTTTCATTTTGCAAACAAAAATGGCTTACAAGCTCAACTGGCTGACAGAGATAGGGTAAAAGAAATGTTACAAACTTTGCTTCCTAAGTTTAAAAAAAAGTGGATAAAGAATTAGAAGAAAAAAATCGGCTATTATCTACCAACCCTACTCTACTTCAGCTGTATAAGGATTTGGTAATGACTGAAGTGGTGTCCTCTGAAGAATTTTGGGCACAACATGCTCAACAGTATACACAAAAGAGAAAACAGCAACCTCAAGAAATAGGTGAGCTTTATTACAAAACCAATGTAGTAAATCTAATAATAAATGGGTAGAATTGGGGAAATTTGTTTAAAATGTCTTTTCAGATACTACTTCAAGAAGTGCTGCAAGTATTAGGTTCGGTATTAGGTACATTCACCAGAGTAACATATCTGGCTTAATGGATCTTAAAGTATTTCTTTTTTTTTATGAATTTAAAAATCAGCCTCATAAAAGTCTAGTATTTGCCAAAATTTTAAAACAATAACATTAATCGCTGTTGAAGCGTGCAAGTTGGAGCTTGGGTTTCATGACAAGATTTGATAAAGTATTTTATGCTTTATTTGTTTTCTGGGAGATTAAATTTAAACAAAATGTTATTTGGCTTTTCTCCAGAATAAAATTTAAATTCTTATTTTTATTCTGAAGAAAAGCCAAATAATATTTTGTTTAATATTTGATAGAGACTCATGTCAAGTTTTAAAAAATTGTACTGTTATTTTATGTGATCCATATTGGGGTATGCCAGGTTTCCTCTCCTCAGTATGCAGCACATATCACAGAGCTTGAAGTTATCCAGAGGAGGTTTCTGTATCCCTTCATCATTAAGTTAAAAATCCTTTGTTGCATAGTCACACTGATTACAATGAAGTTCTTTCCAGACTCAACCTATGTTAATTTTAAAAATGAGGGCTTCCTGCCGATATGCGTTTTCTATACCAACTCATGAAAGGTGATATTTGATTGATTGATTGATAAAACAATTGTAAATTTTCAAAACTTTTCCTATGTTCACCAAGCAGGATCAAATGCTTATTCTACTTTGAGTATTAGATAAATAATTCTATGGTGGGTGGGCAAACAAGTAAAGTCAAAAATTGACAAATCGAGAAAAACGCTTTTCAACAATTTTAATGCTGATAATTTTATAATAAATTTGTGTATTATTAAGTAGAAATACAGGTTTATCGTGTTCAAAACGGTTTTATGTCATATGCTGTTTGGACCAATGGGTGCAGGAACTTAAAATGTGGACAAAATTGCTAGATGAATGTTTTAAATAATTTTATTTGGTGATGTATTTTTAAAAGATATAATGTTTTACATTTTGTTATGTTATGTAGTATAAATAAATAAATAAATAAATAAAAAAATGAATAAATGAATAAATGAATAAATGAATAAATGAATAAATGAATAAATGAATAAATGAATAAATGAATGAATGAATGAATGAATGAATGAATGAATGAATGAATGAATGAATGAATGAATGAATGAATGAATGAATGAATGAATGAATGAATGAATGAATGAATGAATGAATGAATGAATGAATGAATGAATGAATGAATGAATGAATGAATGAATGAATGAATGAATGAATGAATGAATGAATGAATGAATGAATGAATGAATGAATGAATGAATGAATGAATGAATGAATGAATGAATGAATGAATGAATGAATGAATGAATGAATGAATGAATGAATGAATGAATGAATGAATGAATGAATGAATGAATGAATGAATGAATGAATGAATGAATGAATGAATGAATGAATAAATGAATAAATGATTAAATGAATAAATGAATAAATGAATAAATGAATAAATGAATGAATAAATGAATAAATGAATAATAAATAAATAAATAAATAAATAAATAAATAAATAAATAAATAAATAAATTGACATACAGTAGAACTCAGTAATCTAGACAGATATACAGACTATCCAGGGATGGTGTTAGCAAAAGGAAAAATGGAGCAAAAATTCCATTTTTTGAAAAAAGTAATTCTTCATAAAAATTTTTGCTTGTAAAAAATACGATTCCCGAAGAGAAAATGTTGATTCTGTATACAGGGATCCCAAAAACTTAATAGACATAATTTTTCTCCAAGAGACTACCTTAATTTTTTATTTTTAGGCAAAATGTTATCAGGAAAATTTATTTAGAATAATGTTGCTAATCGATAAAAACAATAATACAAAATTTTATTAAACTCCATAATTTGACAAAACGCTTAATCATATTCGTTTACAGCTGAAAAATTATATTGTCGGAATTTGGAGAAAGCAGGATTTTTGAAAAGCAAATTATAAAAGTTTTATAGGTCATTTTGGTAAAAAATTTGAAATAATTAATTTTTATATCTTCAAAATCATTTTCATGAATCTTTTGGATACTCCTGTAACATTAATAAAGTCATTCAAATGCTATTTTAAATAAATTTTCTTAATGATATTTTGCTAAAAAATAAAAAATAACAGTATTTTACTCTTGGAAAAAAATCATGCGCTTTAAGTTTTGCGAACCCAGGATAAAATTCAACATTTTTTTCTTAGTGAATCCAATTTACAAGCAAAAATTTTTATGAAGAGTGCCTTTTTTCGCAAAATTTAATTATTGGTCCATTTTTCCTCTCATTAACCCCATCCGTGGACAGTCTGTAGTTTAGGCATATGTATGTCCGAATTAGCGAATCCCCTGGATTACCAAAGTCGTGTTGATAATGACAAACATGTTGAATTTTTACAAGTTTTTATAGAGAATAAACCTATTTTAGGTGTTTCTGGAGCATTTTTGGCAGATATTAAACCACAAACAGATGGCTGCAATGGACTAAAATACAATATTACTCCAGATATTATTGAATGTATCTTTAAGACCTATCCAGCAGTTAAGAAAAAGTATATTGAAAATGTCCCTTCAAAGCTAACAGAAGCTCAATTTTGGACTAAATTTTTCCAGTCACATTATTTTCACAGGTATAAAGATACAAGTATTTTTAAATAGAATAAAGCATGGAGTTTAGTATACTAAAGCTACTACATTCTTGTGTAAAGAAAAACTAGAAAAATAGTCAAAATGGCGGGCCACAATAAATGGCTTAAATAGATCTTTAAATCCCCATACTTGCACGCTTTTGTCAAAGTATGTCGTCACCACAAATATCAGGCTAAAAATAAAATATTTTTTAAATGCAAAGTATGCAGAAGTTTTTGTTAATTACAGAGTATCTTTAGGTTCGGCTCAATCTCCAAACAGTTTCTATATTTATTTTTTAAGTCAAGCAGTATTGAAAACAAAAGCTTCACATTTATATTTTCGGCAATATCCAATTCAAGTGCTATAGTTCCGTAGACATTGGAATATTGAAAAAAATTGGTGGTTTATTTTCGATGGTTTCACGGGGTACCTGGAAAACCGAGATTTGATTTTTGAAAATTAAAATTCTAATTTATTTATTTATTTATTTACCAAAACTGCACATTACAGAGAAAAAAACTCCAATTAGTGTTAAATAGTACAAACTACAGAACTTAAATAATAATATATATACTGGATTAGTAAAAAGTACAGCAACTTTTAAATATCTTTAAAACCGCTAAAGCTAAATTTACCAAATTTGGTATTTAAGGTAGTTAGGACCTGTGGAATTAAATAGTGATGTCGGCACAGTTGTCAGATTTCCCAGTTTTGTGATACACGTGTTTTTTCCTTTTTTTAATGGAATGCCCCATTTATTTTACTCATTACTGCATTAAATTGGATAGATCAAATTTAGCAAGTTTCTTAATTTTTGAAGGTTCTGTTTCTATTAGTTGCTGAGATATGATACACTACACTTTCAGCAAGAAGTAATTTAGGGCCTAAATACCTTGAAAACCGCTAAAGCTAAGTTTACAAAATTTTGTATTAGGAGTTCTTTAGCATGCCTAATTGATTAGTGATATTAGCATTGTGGCCAAATTTTAATACTATTGCGATGTTGTCATATCTTGGTAAATGGTAAAGATTAAATTTAAAAAATTTGGTATCTTATTAAAGTTTGCACGCTCCTTTTGTGGCAATTAAAATATGATGGTAATTATGTATAACTGGTATGTAATAGAGATTTAGGTGATTATCTACAAAGTTTCGGCAACTCCGATTATGACAAACTTTTTTATACAGGGTTTTTGGGGCGCTGATCACGAATCTGAACAATTTTTTTGGAGAGGAAAAAGGCAAACTGCTTATTATAGTCTCAAGAGGAAACAAAAACAGAAAGGGCTACAAACAAATAGTGATACAGGAACTGGGACAAATTTCAAAAGCAAAGGTAATATAATGACCAACACCCGAGGAGCCAGCTTAGTTTAGGTACCCTTTATTATAAATAAATGACCAAATAGAATTTAATTCATTTAATTATTGCCTTTTACATGATATCATCACAAAAAATATTAATCCCATAGTTCTAAAACACCTTGTATATGTCGCAGTCAAATGGTAATTTAAGGAAAATGGCTCCTGTCTAGACAAATGTTTTTAGCCTGGGCAAATAGTGTATTTTCACTTTTAAATGCCAATTGCCTAGGCAAATGCCATTTGACTAGTCAATTTGCATTTTATTCAATTTGCCTAAGCAATATTTAGACAAATGGAAATAGAAATATTTGCATAACCAGACGGTCATGCAAACTCACATTGGGGGTCATGGTTAGTTTCGGTTACTTAAATGTTCTTTTTGTTTATTCCTTTAGAAAGTGAATTAAAAAAAGATTTTCCCAATGTGACAGTTTTGCATGACCGTCTATAACGCTTCGAACCAATCAAATTACACGTGCTTGTGCTTTTACTGTATAGTCTGCAAAACACACTATACGCCTATTATATTATCGAATATATCACAGTAATTTGCCTAACATGGACCACGACAAATGCCATTTTTCTAGATGGCTTTTTAATAAAAAATATTTTTATAAAGTCATTTGCCCAGGCAGAAAGCATTTGCCTAGAGAGAAGCCATTTTCCTAAAATTACCATTTGATTGCGACATATACACGTCATGCCAGTTCCAGTGGTGGCGAGTACGTATACTGACCACCCCAAAATATTTTCAGAGCAAAAAAACAGCCTTTACCTTTATTCTTCACCGCATTTATTTTTGGTATTTTAGTACTAAGCTTCTGAACTCCACAGGGCCCCCATGAGCTTGGGCGCTTCGGGGCACTGCCCCATCTAGCCCCATAGTAGCTACGCCACTGAACATTTTAAAGTGACCCGACGTGTCTAATGGAACTTCATGAGAATAACCGTCGGCTGTGATTGAAAATCCTCGTTTTCTACAAATCTACTTAATGCTTTAATGGCTTCCACACATTATTGGTATTTAACATGACGAATTAGTTTAAGGCACGAGTTGCCCAGAGAGAATTAATACCTAATTATCGATCTTGTTTGGTACCTAATTATGGTCAGCCTTATTGAGGTAATTACTTTATCGCTATATCTGTTAATATAAAAAATGTATAACACAATAAGTATCTTTTTATTGTTAATTCCAAAAATATGTTACAATTTTTATAGAGTTTTTTCATGGACAGCTTAAATATTTTTATCCACTTTTAATGAAATTTGGCAGTGTTATTTGTTGCATTAAAATAAGCTTCAAGTTAATTAAAATTATTTAATCCAGTGGCATCTCAAGCAGAACTTAAACAAATAATTCTAACAAAAAATGTACGCCACCGACTTTTTGCAAAATTTATATTTTATTTGGATTAAGCAAGTAAAATACAGCCTTAGCCCCTTTGGCCCCTAAGTTTTTTCTTTCTTTATTAGTTTTTAAGAAAAAAAATAAAATTTACATAATTGCATACCCTGAACTACACAAGAAACATAGGGAAAATTGTCTAGTAATATATATATATATATATATATATATATATATATATATATATATATATATATATATATTTTTATGTTTAAGCGCTTAGGGAAAAACTGTATTTCTATTTCTGATGAAGGTCAAATAGTACCGAAACCTCAAAAATGCAACAAAAATAAGAAAAGAAAAGTATTTTTTTTAAAAGGACTTAAACCCCAAGAAAAGTAAAAACATAAAATATATAATCCTAAAGTCCAAGAAAAACAAGAAAAAAATTTAAATATATATATATATATATATATATATATATATATATATATATATATGTTAAAGCAAAAAGGAAAAATTCCCTACTGTCTTGGCGTACAATACAAAATATTTTACTCCCTTATATATATATATACAGGGTGTTATTTATACAGTGTCCGATATTTCAGAGAGTGATTTTCAAGTATTTTTAAGGTAAAGTTCCTATGAACGTAAGGTCTAAGATGCTTCGCTTTCAAGATACAGGGTGTCAAAGTTTTATTTTTATTTATGTTTTTTCTGCATAATTTCCTAAATAATGCCGATTTCCGAGAACAATTGAGTACCTGGGGTTTTTGACATGAGAAATTTGAATTTGTTCTTAATTTAGCTCTTACTTGTAGAGGGCGCTAGCCACATGTATATTCTCACTTTCAAAGGCTCATGACTTTTTGTACAACCCTGTATTTACATTTTGGTAAAGAAATGGATTCCTTACTCATTTTTACGTAAAAAAGGTACTCTTATTAGATGACGCTAGGAGCAACCGTTTTCGAAATATTTTAGTTTAAAATAATCGATGCATACGCTTAGTAATAAATATGCTAAGTAAAGACCGGCTACTTGATAAAACCGTCATTTTCGGCGGTCTTTACTTAGCATATTTATTACTAAGCGTATGCATCGATTATTTTAAACTAAAATATTTCGAAAACGGTTGCTCCTAGCGTCATCTAATAAGAGTACCTTTTTACGTAAAATGACTAAGGAATCCATTTCTTTAACAAAAATGTAAATACAGGGTTGTACAAAAAGTCATGAGCCTTTGAAAGTGAGAATATACATGTGGCTAGCGCCCTCTACAAGTAAGATCTAAATTAAGAAAAATTCAAATTTCTCATGTCAAAAACCCCAGGTACCAATTTTCGTTCGGAAATCGGCATCATTTAGGAAATTATGCAGAAAAACATAAATAAAAATAAAACTTTGACACCCTGTATCTTGAAAGCGAAGCATCTTAGACCACACGTTCATAGGAACTTTACCTTAAAAATACTTGAAAATCACTCTCTGAAATATCGGACACTTATTAAATAACACCCTGTATATATATTTAATAATTTTATGACATTAACAAAAACCTTTAATAAAATACCATTAACATTTAAACTAGGACATTTTTGGGTGGACCAAGGATATAAAATTAGGTAAACTTTTGTTAATTTTCGAAAACCAAACAAATATAAATAAGGTTTAAAAGTTGTTGCCGTTTTTTTTGTAGAAAATTTTCATTGTCAAATAATACTTTAAATTGTCGTGCAGTCTATTTTTAGAGATCAATAATTCTATTATTTTTGGAAATAGCCATAGCTTATGTAACATTTTGTAAAATAAAAAGAATACATTTTAAGATTGTAAAAAATATTTATAATAATGATAATAAATAATAATTTATAATATTTGTCTCCACCGTGGCGCAGTGGACAGAGCTTTGATCTTCGAAGCCAGAGGTCGCCGGTTCGATTCATAGCGGGGGAGACATATTTAGGTAGTAGTTATTTAAAAATAACTACTACCTAAGTGGAAAAAAAACTAATTGCTTCATAGAACCAAAACTAGAGTGTTACTAATTAAAGTATGCATGTATTTAGAGTGAACGAACAAACCTGCAGAAAAAGAAAAAATGTTTCAAAGTTAAGGAGATTGTTGATAAAAGTCCAAAAAATGGCCCTTTCATTAGCTTCACAGATAATATAAAGGAAATATTAAAGTAACATTGGCTATAAGGAACAGAGGTAGACCAAAAGGTCAAGGTAATACCTTAATTGGATTAAGTAAAAAAAAAGAAAAACAATAAATATGATAAATAAAAGTTTATATTACACCATGTTTTGTCTGTAGTTTTACCATCTCAGTTTTTATTTTATACTGTATTAAAAAAATTATTGCTTTATTGGATCGAGTGTTGGATTAATTCCTAAATATCCGTATCTGCCCTCAAAATTATATTATCTTTTAAGATACGTAGGCTAGGATAAAAATTTTAATTTCAAAATATTACACTTTTTGTCGTACCTCGGATCTTAGGCACTCCACACATGGGTCGATGAAACAGCGACGCGACTGAGGTTCGACGACCTTTTGACAGTATGTACGCATATATTCGTGTTTGAAGTGGCGACAACAATATAGAGACAAGCATACGTTTAATAGTCAATTTTTACTATATTCTCAGCCAACGAAATCATATGTCGATCGGGGAGCGGCGAGATTCGCCGAACCCGACCGCGACGGGACAAAAACTACTCCTTTGGATTATACCACTGGGTTAAAGAGTGCCATAATAGAGCTCTCTAAGACAAGTTCCCAGAAGCCTGTATCCTACCGAACATTATTTTACTGACAAAAAATAAAATATTTCCTATCCTGACAGGTTGTCTTAGAGATGGAAACAAAACTTCGTTATTTTGTACAAGCTGAATTTTATATATGTAACTTGGGTAACTATTAGAAGATATTTTCACAATCGGCAGACAGTTTTGACAGTTCCAACCCCTTGGCAGACAAACATAGAGTGACTCAATTTTCGGACCATGTACAATATTTTTGTTATTTAACAAGATATGATAAAAAGTCTTATATAAGAGATGTAGATTTTTTAAATAGGCATGTACTTAAAATATTTTGATGTATAGAGAGTGTTCCAAAAACATTTTTTTTTTTAAATTAACCTTAAAGCAATAACTTTTTTTAAAGGCTCTGTATACATCAAAATATTTTTAGGACATTTTCATTTGAAAACCCTACAAATCTCATATCACACTTTTGTTATATCTTGTGAAATAACAGAAATATTGGTCTTAATAGGACTATTGGACCACTCCAAAATATTTGTCTGTCAATGGGTTGCAAGTGTCAAAACTGTCTGGCGACTAAGGAAATATCTTCTAAGGTACACAAGTAACATAATGTAAAATTTAGCTTCTACAAAATGATAAAACCTAAGTTTTAATTTATTAACCTTTGGTTCCTGGTACCTGCCAAAGCCACTATGAGTCAAACTTCATAGTCTACCATCGCTTCTACCTATGTTGGGAGCATGTGTTGACAAAGTTTCAGTTTGTACAAAATGACGAAGGTCTGCCGCTCATCGGCTCTTAAACTACCTTTTTGCTATTTCATTTCAAGATCTTTCTATGTAATATTTTCGCAAATATTCTTTTAAAGTACAACTATAAAATACAGGACGTTTTTCATCCCCGTCCACAAATCTATATAAAACAGATCCATCTTTGGTACAAACATTTCTTGATGTAACAATAATTTTTCCGTGTAAAAACCAAAAAAATCATAATAAGAATCACACACTGTAAACAAAATACAAAACGGTTCTTTTTTTAAATCTTTTTGACATCCCACGAAGGCATATGCCTAAATACCAGAATACCGTGGGTGTCGGGTTATTAGATGTTTAACCCATCGTTCCCCTGTTCCGTCAATATTGTCCAAGCACTGAAACATGCAGTTATGCATTTTACAGCACCTTTTAGACAACGCGGTAGTGCCACCATGGTCGTTATTTTTAAATACCTACTACCTAAATACGTCTCCCCGCTGGGAATCGAACCGGCGACTTCTGGCTTCGAAGAGCAAAGCTCTGTCCATTGCGCCACGGAGGAGACAAGTTATGTATTGAATTTGTTTACTAAAGGGCGCGGATTGCTGAGAACACCTTAATAAGCCTACGTGCTGTCGATGCCTGTAAAAATCGCGTTTTTGTCGCTGCTTTACTGACCCATGTGCGGAGAACCTAACACCATTCGTATTTTTTGTTGCAAAGGGATGTTTCTTCCGGTTATTTAAAGCCAAAGTATATTTCTTTAATCTTGTATTTTATTCTAATGACATTCATTTGATAAACATCTTGGAAAAAAACAACAGAAAATTCTTGGTGTAATTCCATCCTAATTATAGTTGTAATATAACAAAGTTTAATGTTTCGCATCCGCGTGTAAATGGACAATTTTTAAGGACAACCTAAAAAAGGCAGCACAAAAGTGCTTTGAAGAAGATTGTCTTGTACGGGCACTTGATTCAGGTAAAATGAGCTCCATTATCTTTTATAATGTTACTAGAAACTAATTATTAAGCTCGGAGCAGGGTCTTCGGTCCCAGCCCAAATTGTATTTTAATAGTACATATTTACTAAAAATTTCACGAAATAACAGTGTTTTTTAAGCACACATGCCTTGTGTTCATTATATGTTTTTATGATTCTCGAATTACATTTGAAATATTTTGCATAATACTTACCGGGTGTCAAGTTATAAATTTAATTTACCCCCCTTAATTTTTTTGTTTTATCGTACAAAATAAATAATTATATCAGTTTCTCTCTTTAGAAACAAATTAATTTTTGATTTTTATTATTTCTTAAAATATACGGAGTGGGACAAAAAGTATATATATTTTTAAAATGAAACACCCTGTACATTATGTCACTAATAAAAGATATTTTAAAGCGATTTAAAAAATGCTACATACAACTTTCAATTGTGTAGGTAGGTTAAATTATGACAATAATTGCCCAATCATTTTATTTATAGCCATATTTCCAAAACAATTAAAGATAGACTTATAAAATATGGTATTTTTGTAACGCTCTTTAAATTATCTTTAAAACGGTGAATTATTATACAGGGTGTTTCATTTAACAATTAATACTTTTTGTCGTACCCTGTATATCTTAGGAAAAAAAATGAATTCTGATAAAAAATACATATAATACAGAATCCCAACAAAACGTTATTTTCTAATGAGAATTAAAAATTATTCTTTAGATTTGCATGGCCATAAATTGAGACAGGTATCTGAAATGGTATATTTTGCCATATTGCATTTATTTTTAACCAATCCAGTTGATATTTGGCAAACAAATCGAGCTTTGCAGATTCTAAAATTTTAAGAAAAAAGTACTTTTTTAAATATCGCCAGAGGGCACTTTACATAAAACGTAAAATTTATTTACATCATAACTTTTTATTTTGACAGATATCGCAAAGCTGAGGGCGCCATTTTATAGACAATCAAAAACTTAAAAAATAAGGTACTGTTTAAAAAAGTTTTTTTTTTAATATTTAACACACCGTAGTTCAAAAACTAAGACGTCTAGGACATATGTTTTTATGAAGTTTTGTTCTTATTTTCTATTGTAGAATTGCCCCGTAAAGTCTGTCGGTTGAGTTACTGGACACCCTGTATGTATGTAGGTAATTTGATTGAAATTGATGAAAACTTTGATGTCTATTAGTGCCTAAACGGTGATGTTTATCGACTTATTTTTAAGTTTTTGATTGTCTATAAAATGGCACCCTTAGCTTTGCGATATCTGTCAAAATAAAAAGTTATGATGTAAATAAATTTTAAGTTTCAGGTAAAGTGCCCTCTGGCGGTACATAAAACCAGTACTTTTTTCTTAAAATTTTAGAATCTGCAAAGCTCGATATGTGTGCCAAATATCAACTGGATTGGTTAAAAAATTAATGCAATATGGCGAAAAAACCAAAATAAAAATTGAACTTTGACGGCTTATAACTCGAAAACGAATGACATTTTGAATAAAATTAATATGAAGCTCTACCCCTATTTTGTCAAGTAGAATCACCCCTTTAAGTTTCGTGCTCGATTTTTGAATCACCCTGTATAATAAAAGTAAAAGGATTATTTTTAAACAAGTTAATTAATAATTAATTTTTAATATTATTATAAAAGAAAAAGATTAAAAGTTAAAACTTACTGAGAAAATAGTTGAAACAGCGAATCATAAAATAAGTTCTTAACGAGGCTGCCAGACGTGAACTAATTCGTTAAATGCGCCTCAAAAATTTGCAAATTTTTCTTTTAAAAAATAACTTCTTAATGAAAAAGTTTTTATAGTTTATTTTGTTTCATTGGAATATAAATTTAAAAAAATATATTTTTGGTTTTTTTCAGGATACAAGTATTTAATAAATATTTTAAGAACATTAATAAATATATAATATTATAAAAGCTTTTCTGCTCTTGCAGTAATATAATAAAAATTAAAAGATAACTTTCAAATAAATAAATTAATAATACATTCTTTGATATAAAATAAATATTTTCATTTAGGTTAAAAAAAACTAAAAAATTAAAAGTGGAAACTTACTCCGAAATGGTTGCAATCGCTAAACATTCTTTTACAACATAGGTTTTGAGGGCTTCCGGTTGAAATTATTAGTTTAATCATAAAGTTCTTAACGAGGCTGGCAGATGTAAACTGATCCCTTTGACGTGCCTCGAAAATGTGGTTTGTTTTTAAATGACTGATGGTCTTACTTTGAAAAATATACAAGATACACCATCAGGTATCTTAACCATTCTAAGAAAATAAAAATAGTAAATGAAAGTGTTAAGCCATATAATAAGTTTATCTAGTTAATATTGTTTTTGGAGAATATGAATTTTTACCAAATTTTATTGGGGTATCTACTACAGAATAAATATATACAAAATACATTCTTGAGTAAGTTTTAACTTTAAATGTTTTACTCTTTATACCTATAACCCAAATGAAAATATTTACATTTATTAAAGAATTTTACTATTAATTTTTTTAAAGTAATCTTTAAATTTTTATTATATTATTGCAAGAGCAGAACAACTCTTCATAGTATATAAAAGTTTAATTTTATT
Source organism: Listronotus bonariensis (assembly GCA_014170235.1). Lineage (NCBI taxonomy): Eukaryota > Metazoa > Arthropoda > Insecta > Coleoptera > Curculionidae > Listronotus > Listronotus bonariensis. The sequence continues at coordinate 69,495 of JACEGR010004089.1, forward strand.
AGAATATTTATTAAATATCTTTATTTTGAAAAAGAAGCCAAATAATATTGTGTTTAAATTTGTATTTCCAGAAAACAAAAATAAACTATAGATATTATTTAAACCAAAGTTATCAAATTGAAAACTATTAAAAAATGTAGAGATTCTTGTAACCATGGACACAAACCAAACGAGTAAATGCTGTATCTAGTAAAAAAAAACAGGTTTATGAACGTATTAATAACATTTAGCCAAAACATGCATTTTATACATCCATTTAAAACCAGATGAGGCTTTGTCTATTCTTGTGTTTTCCATTGTGAGTTACAAATGAGGCTGTAAGAAACAACAGTGGGCATAACACATTCAGTTAATTACATTTTGTAAGCTGTGGCAACTTTTGTTTAGCGATATCTTAAATTCTTAAAGACTTTATGTGCGGCCCTGGCTAATGTAGCAACGCAATAAGTATTTAATGGTGTAGGTGGTACCAGTGGTACTTTGCTAACGGTTGTGGTATCGCATAAATTTTCATTTTGTTTTGTAAAAAGTACGTTTTACTTATTGGCCATGATATCTATGTATCTGTGTAACTTTAGTTTGTACCTGTCGAAGGAGCTCTGTGCACTTGTTTTGTTTATTCAGCTGGACTGTTAGGAAATTATACGCTTTTTATAGAATATGTAAATGTGTTACGCCGAATTTGTGTAATTGCCGATTTCATGTGTTCGGCAAAATTTCGCTTAATTCGTGAAATAAGCAGTAAAAAAAAACATCATCGTCATATTAGGGTGGACATGGTTAGTTTTTTTTCTTGTTAAATCGCTTTAATAAAAAATGATTTAACTAATCAGAACTAGCCATAACCCCCAATGTGACAGAACAGCTTATTTCAAGAATTAAGCAACATTTTAATTTCACCGAATACATGAAATCGGCAATTACACTAATTTGGCGTGACATATTCAGGGTGATTCAAAAATCGATTACAAAACTTAAGGGGTGATTCTACTTGACAAAATAAGGGTAGAGCTTTATATTTTTTTTTCAAAATGTCATTTGTTTTCGAGTTACAAGCCCTCAAAGTTCAATTTTTATTTTGGTTTTTCACCATATTGCATTTATTTTTTAACCAATCCAGTTGATATTTGGCACACAAATCGAGCTTTGCGGATTCTAAAATTTTAAGACAAAAGTACTTTTTTAAATACCGCCAGAGGGCACTTTACATAAAACTTAAAATTGATTTACATCATAACTTTTTATATTGACTGATATCGCAAAGATGGAGGCGCCATTTTATAGACAATCAAAAACTTAAAAATAAGGTGCTCTTTATTAAAGTCGATAAACCTCACCGTTTAGGCATCAATAGACATCAAAGTTTTCATTAATTTCAATCAAATTACCTACATACAGACAGGGTGTCAGGCAGTAACTCAACCGACAAACTTTACGGGGTGATTCTAGAACAGAAAATAAGAAAAAACTTCATATAAACATATGTTCTAAACGTCTTAGTTTTTGAACTATGGTGTGTTAAATATTTAAAAAAAAATTAATTTTTAAGACCCCGTAGTTCAAAAACTAAGACGTTTAGGACATATGTTTATATGAAGTTTTTCTTATTTTTGGTTGTAGAATCGTTTGGTTAAGTATGTCGGTTGAGTTACTGGACACCCTGTGTGAATGTAGGTAATTTGATTAAAATTGATGAAAACTTTGATGTCTATTGGTGTCTAAACGGTGAGGTTTATCGACTTTAATAAAGAGTACCTTATTTTTTAAGTTTTTGATTGTCTATAAAATGGCGCCCCCAGCTTTGCGATATTTGTTAAAATAAAAAGTTATAATGTAAATAAATTTTTTAGTAGAAGTAGTAGTTTTAGGTAAAGTGCCCGCGGCGGTATTTAAAAATAGTACTTTTGTCTTAAAATTTTACAACCTGCAAAGCTCGATTTGTGTGCTAAATATCAACTGGATTGGTTAAAAATTAAATGCAATATGACTATAACAACAAAATAAAAATTGAACTTTGACGGCTTGTAACTCGAAAACGAATGACATTTAAAAAAAATTATATAAAGCTCTCCTCCTATTTTGTCAAGTAGAATCACCCCTTAAGTTTCGTGATCGATTTTGGGAATCACCCAGTATATGCTTTTTAACCTATTTTATTTATAGTCCCTGGGCAGTACTGAAATTAACTTTATCATAATAACACTTTTAAAACCTTTTTAGGAGGGTTCCTTTTGACGAGCCTACCATGTATATTCATATCGCCATATATGGAAGCGGCGCGGCGCTCTAACCCAGCCTGTAAATGTTAAATGTTTCAGGGGTCGGACTGGGCAAACGCGTCACTTTTTTTGTCGGACTAGTTTAGCACAATGTTTTAGATGCAATTCTTAAACATTGTGCCGAAAATGTAAGGGTTCGTTATGAAACCCGCCCAATTCGATACCCAAAACATGTCTATGGGTCTTATGGTTTCGTGACTGTAAAGCTTATGATTTTTGGCACAATACGTAAAAATTGCATGTAAAATATTCTGGTAAAATTGTCCGGCAAAAAAGTGACGCGTAGTCCGACCCCGAAAAATTTGAAATTGACAGGCTGGGTTGAAGCGCCGCGCCGCTTTCATATATGGGGGTATGAATATTCGTGGTAGACTTTTCAAAACGAACCACCCTTAAAAGATTCAATTCATTACTGGCCCAGGGCTTATTAGTTTTTTCTCGTATTTCCCAGATATTTAGCATCAGATCCCAATGCGTCCACCTCGGCATTGCACTGTTTTGAATAAAAATAATTTAGGTATTTATTTTAAAGGGTAACAATTTAATAGTTTTCACAAGATATTAAGCTGTAAAACGAATATTTAAAATAATAAAATAAATGTTATACATCTGAATAAAATGCATATTAATAATAGTGCAAATGTATATTTCCGGTTATTATTATCTTAATTTAAAATTCACTTGTTTCTGAATAATTTTTTTTATTTCTTGTATCAAATAAAATTCCAATTAAATTATAGATAAATGTTTTAAAATGTTAATTAATACATAGGTTTGGTATTTTACGACTATATTAGTAAAGACATTCGTAATAGGTTAAAAAAATTAATTAATTAAAATGTAAAAGATATAAAATATTGCATGGTGTTGTATTTCACCAATATTCTTTTTATACAGGTTGATAATTAGTTAAGTATGTAGTAAATAAAATAATTATTTTTTGACCAATCAAATGTGTAGTTTTGGTTACATTACTATAAGAACACGAGTATTTATCGGAAAATTTCCTTTTGCCTGGGGTACCCTGGAGCGAATTATAATGGAATTTTTTGACATAATCATTAAATTTGTTTTACGTCTTGTCTGTCATTCACATACACAATAATTTAAAAAATCTTATTTTGTACCAGTTGTAGTATTTCAGACATAACATAATATAAAAGAATGTAAGGTTTTTAGACCCTAAATGACAATTTTATACCACTACAGTTAGTAAAATAATATCATATATAATAAGACTGAAGTACTAGACATAAGTGAAGAGCAAACGAAAGCAAGGTATGGGTCTAAAAAATTAAAATAAACTATTTTTACCAACTGTAGTAATATAAGGTATATATAATATAAAAAAATAAACAATGATAAGCTCTAAAATTACATATATTTGCCACTACAATTGGTAAAATAAAAAATATTTATTTTATAGTAAAATTTTAAAGCTCGTGTCAAAGTTATAAATATTAATTTAAAAGAATAATATTTAACCCAAACTTGGTGTGAAATTTTCGTGGCCTTAAAAAATTTCCGGAAATAAATTTATAACTAGTGGTATTACAAGTGTTTACTCGACAGTTATTGCTTACAGCGATAATTGCATAGTAGATATCGAAAATTTCACTGTCATGTTTTTAATTGTTGAATTTGACAACCACATTCTAACAACAGCTTTGTTTATTTAATATGTCAGTTTGGCATTTCCTCAATTTTGTAAACATTTTTGTATAAAAACATCTCGTTTTGGCACTGAATGTCTGGAGTTGTTTATAATTATTATTTCTTTATTTGATAGTTTCACTTTCTTCGAGTAATTTTCTCCCTAAATTACACTCGTGCATCAAAATTGCCTTTTAAACACTACTCTCGTTCATTCAATATGAAAATAAACTCTAGAAGTTTTTAGGCAATACGCTTTCAAGCAAAATTATCGATAATTTTGATTCACTTGTGTAATTACCCCCGAAAATTTTTTGACATAAACATTTAATTTTGTTTTTACATCATACTTTTCATTTATATAAATAAATAAAAAAATGTTAATTTCTACCAGTTGTAGAATCTGATACTTTCGTTCATTTTTAAGTCCCTAAATGACATTTGTATACAACTACAGTTAGTATAATAATATCTTAGGACTGGAGTAGCAGAAGTAAATGGAGAGCAAATTAAAGCTAGGTATAAGTCTAAGAAAATCAAAGTGTACTTTTTTACCAACTGTAGTAATAAACATGTATCAAAAGTTAAATGAATAAACAATGATAAACTCTTAAATTTTATATATACTGTGACGTATAGAATTTTGGAATTATACATAAGGGTCACTTTACGTCACTGGGCAATGTACCATATGGAACTATCTTCTTGGGACCATGAGACCGGTGGACCATCACAACTAACTTTGCATTTTTTAAAACCCAACTTAACTTATTTGACTAAATAAATTTAGTACGGGCATATCCCTAGGGATAGCCCGTACGGGGCTTAACCAAAACTTTAACTTTATGCTTGACTTTACTAACTACTTCTTATCCGATAAAACAATCCCCCTTGATTTCTTTCTCTCTTCTTTAAATATCAAATTTTTCAGTGTTTGTTTTGCGTTTCTAGGCGACTCAGCTTGTTTAATGTTTTTGTTTTATTATTATAAGAGTAACCTAGAAAATTGTGTGATTTATACTTTTTAAACCTGGACACCTCACGTATTGTTTTATGTACCAAATTTCCCAATGTTAAGTAACCCAATTAAAATTTAAATTTCCCAAAAATGTATATTTTTAAAATTCCCAAAATGTATACTTTTTTATACTAGGTGTTCACAATACAATTGGTAAAACAAAAAATATTTATTTTATAGTACATTTTTAAATCTCGTGTCCAAAGCATTGCCCAAACATAAAATTTAAAAAAATATTTGAAACCAATTTGGTGTGAAATTTTCTTACCGAAAATCACACGTGCTTAATTTATTCCAGGATATATTTTTTAAGACACGAATATTTTAGGAAAATTTTGCCTCGCCAGCGACTTGGAATAATTTTCAAAATAGTCGTAGCCTCAAATAAAAATTCCGGTTATAAAAGCACTGGTGGTATTACAAGTCACAATTGTCAATAATTTAAGGACAAAGAGTTCATATAAAAAGTGGTTGGACACTTCTTTTGCATGTTAAACTAGGTAAAGTTTTTGTAAATTTCCTAGATGTCCCTATTCAATTTTTACTTTATTTGGGAAGTGCTATTTGTAGCAATAATGGACGAATTCAGCTCCAAAAAAATATATATATTAAGTCCTACAGCTTCTAAATGTATATTTTTAACCAAAAAATCTACGACTCTTATTTTTGGCGGTGGCGACTGGTGATGGCCAATTTAATGGGCACACCCGCACCATACGTAAAATCTGATGTTTAAAATTTTAGTTAGGTATCTTATTATAAGTAATTAATCCATTTTTAGTGATTTCATGGTTAATAGTAAAACAAATAACGGGTTAAAGTGATTTTATAGACTGTAATAATCAACAGGTAAAAATATTATATTATATACCTAGAGTGAGAAGTAAGCTATTATATACCGAGCATTTTTAATGTGCGAGGTGAATAATAGCTTTCTTATCCGAGGTATATGTATATATATAGATTTTTTTCTGCTAACATTAATATATTACCAATTTTAATTTTGGCACTAGTACTTTCCTAACAATTTGTTAAATGTGTCGAAATATGAAGTAGACTGGAGCGTTTTTATAATCAGATTGGCTTTATTTATGTCTATATGTCTATATGTGTCACATTTTGATAAGAGAATTGTTCTCAGTATTTACCTAGGTGTTTTTTATTATCATTATTTACCTAAGTAGAGAAATTAATTCTCGCTAGGGGAATGGTGAAAATAATAGCAATTTCTCAGGTTAGCAATGAAAAAATATTATGTTTAATAATGGTGCGGGTGTGCCCACCAAATTGGCCATCACCAGCCGCCACTGATTTTTGGCCTAAAAATTATGGTCAATGCTACAAATATTAAAACAAATAAAAAAATAAATAAATAAAGCTTTAAATTTTGCATGATGACATTTCGTATTTATTTTAATTAACCTGACTGTACTTATAATATTACAATTTTTACTCCAATTTTATAAATAAAGCTGTGAAAACTTTAATAATTCATTTGAATGTGAATGAATGAACGAAAAAAAGAATTGACGCAATTCTTAAATAGATTTATAAAGTGTGTATTAGTCTCAGGTTTATTTAACGAATAAAAAAAAGATTTAACTAACCAGAACTAACCCCACCTATATTCTGTCTTCGGTAGAAAATATTTGAGTAATATTAAGTAACGAAACCCCAAAAACCATATTTAATGTCATAATATATTGACCGTATGATGAATGCTTAATAAAATTTGTGATGTTGAGTTTTCACCTGTCTGTAATGAGGCGACGTCTAGGAACTCAACTATGTCCCCGTCTAGCAACTCGACTATGTCAGTCTTGGAATTCAACAATCTTAATCTGTTTTATTTGCGTCTGCGTTTAAGGGTAGGTAAGGGGTGAAGGGCCCGTAAAAAGGGTTCACAAAAGAAATTTTTGGTCCGCAATTCTGACATGAATTAAAAACAGTCAGGTAATGATGAAAGTTTTGGTCCGCATTTCTGACACAGATTAAAAAATGGTTCGCAGTTTCGACGCACCGACCGGCTCGCTTATCTTTGAAAGCGTTGTCCTAATTTGACAAACGACTGTGATTAAGGCATTATTTTTTTATTATGTTTAAAAATTATTACCAAGATACAAAAAGGAGTTTAAAGAATCTTATTATCAACAGGTGAATATTAATAAAAGAAAAATTGTTAATTTGGATTTCTAGAAAAGACAACCTATTATCTATGTAAAGAATAATTTAATTTTATTGCATTTTTGTCGTGTAATTTTACTTTTAAAGCAGTAACTTTACCTTTTACGACTGGGAAACATTTTATTGAGTTTCATGTACAATTTAAATATTTTAATGAGTGTATAGGTATAAGATTAGACCAAAAAATCAACTATCTTTTTTAAAATATATCGAAAATATTGTTAAGGTGAGAAAAATATATTAAAAACATGTAGCTTCATCGGACCAGGGGTTACATAAACATGTTTGTCTAATAAGGGGTGAAAACTGTCCTTTGTCCGAGGCTATGTGCATTCGAAAAGGTTTGTTTACTTTATCATTTTTTGCGTACTTGGCGGCATCGCTTTGCAGAATGAATTAAATATGGACCCATCCATACCCAAGTAACATACATATACAGTATGCCCACGGATGGACTTTAGATAGCTAAATTTTAAAAAATAAAGGCAGTTTTGTCTTGGTCCATTTTCACATTTTTGGAGTTTTTTGAGCCCCCGTATAGAGCAAAACAAATTTCTCTACGTAAATTTTGATTTTTTAATAAGAAAAAGCAGTACATTTTTTATCCATTTGTCCTATTGTAAAGTTCATTAGTGGACATACTGTATAAATTTCAGTTTTTACATATTAATGAAAGTTATGGTTCAATTAATTAAACTCTGGTACCTGGTACTTGCCAAAGTCACTATGAGTCAAACTTTATAATCTCTCATCACTTCTACCTATGTTGGGAGCATGCGCTGACAAACTTTCAACTTTTACAAAATGGCAAAAGTTAAGTTTTATCTTATTTTTCTTTGGTACCTGGTCTTTGCCAAAGTCACTATGAATCAAACTTTATAGTCTTCCATTCGCTACAAAATGACGAAGGTCTGCCGCTCACGGGCTTTTACTCTGTTATGCTTAGAAGAAAATAGATAGGGACCTTTAATACTTTTATACGACAAGTTTTTTCTATTCCTTTTAGATATCGTTGAAATTGGGTGTTAAAATATAAACAAAAAGCCTGTACAACTTGTCGTATAACAGGTGCCATAGTCTGTGGGCCGTTTAAAAGCACCAGCCTAATCCAATCGCAGAAATAATAACTAAAACAAGAAATAGCAAATATATTATTTGTCTTAGTGTGTGGCTGCAAGTCTTAAATTTTTATTTCAACAAAAACATTCAACTTTTCTTATGACTTATAGTTAATGCTCTTCGTGCTTCTCCGATCTTTTTATGTACTTATATTGCGTCATTATCTAACGTATAATTATATTCTCATTTCTGTAGCTTGGCCATTTAAGCACTGAATAACCCATGAAAGTATGATTCCTAATTAACATTATTTTTAAGTCTGAATTTTTGCTCTTAGAAAAATAGTCTGTGAAAACATAGTATTATTTGGTTTACCTTGCCCACGACATTAAACGATTTATTTATTTAGTTTTTGTTGCAAAGATTTTTTTTTTTTTTTCATTTTCCAAATTATTATCTTTAGTATGTTAAACCTTAAAAAAATAATGTTCTTTTGTTTGTGTCTTAAATATTCCCTTAAATATTCAATTTTAACTAAAATTTGACAGTGTTATTTGTAGAATTAAAAAAAAATAGATCTAACTTAATTAAGTTTTTCCCATTTAGTAATGTTTCAAAAGATACCTCAACAAATATTTTTGTCAAAAAATGTACGCTACCAGCTTTTGTAAAGGTTTGATATTTAATTTAAATTAAGCGTAGTAAGTAAAAAATATTTTTTTAAGTTAAACTTTTCTTTGTATCTTGCTTTGTTTTTTAAAACAAAATAAAATTTACGTTAATTCATCTCCCTGGCTTACCTCAAAAATGATTAAAATAAAAAAAAATGTTTATAATCTATATATCTATCATTAATAAAACAATATATTATATAATATTTCTAGAAAAATGGGCGCATGCAATTAAGTGGATTTTTTTTAAATATAGTGGTTTTATGACACTGCACTGGTATAAAAGTTAATAGCCAGTATATCCTTGGTCTGCTGATCGTACGTCATACATGATCATAATTTTACATAGAAACGCAACGTCGCCAAGTTCAACCAAAGTGGTCAGTTGATTCTACCGCAACAATAGTATATTACATTACAAGTGTGGAAAATGACTAATTTCACACGAGTGGGAATATGGTAGCACGAGGCGTTAGCCGAGTGCGACAAACCCACGAGTGTAAGAAAGTCATTTTCACACGAGTACTGTACACTATTTTTCCTACGACCACAAATTATTCACCAAAAAAAAAAAAAATTAAAGTTTGTCTGTTCAGAAAAAATAAAAAACAATTGAGAACTTTGCAACACTAGGGTGATATTTACTTTGCAACACTAGTGTGATATATACTTTTCCTCACTGCTATATTATACTGTTTTGACAATATTTTTATATCGAAAATCACCTACCTAGAAGCATTATATAACTTTTATCATTTTGGAATTTAAAAAGGCCCTCACTTAATAAAAATTTTATGGTTTTGTTAGGTAATAACGCTAATAGTTTAATACGGTTTTCTGCTATTATAAGGGTTTTTTAAAAATTATCGATTCTTACATATTTTAGACACTCTTCTAAATAAAACGTAAGTGGTGCATATCCAAAATATTCCGTTTTTTAAAAATATCAGTAAATAAACTTACGGGACCGGGGAGTGAAAAGGGGTGCTGGGTGGGGTAAAATTGGTAAAACGAGTTAATGAAACTGAACATCACATGTAAAATTAAGTAAAAATAACAGTTTTTCCTCATATTTTTAAGAAAAAATATAAAAAATATGAAAATTGTAAATGCATAACCTAAAGTCCTTAAAGTAAGGAAAAACGACTACCAAACGTCAGTTACCATGCAAAATATGGAAAGAATTTGGCAACGTCGGAAGGGTGTGATTCTATTTATGAATGGATAAAAGAAAGTGGATTCATAAAGTGTGTATTAGCCTTAGGTTTAATTAGGGATTAAAAAAAAAAAGATTTAACTAGTTGTTTGAGTATACGAAGAAAGAGAGAAAGGAATTTGATCTATAGGCTTTTTTCTCTGGCGCTTTAGGTCGAACGGTCAAGCGGCAAGGCTGCCTCTATAAAGTACGTGCTCAAAGGTAGAAGGGAGATTTTAAATTTGATCTACTTACCTGACAACACTGTGCCAGTCAGTGGAAGTTGCTTTTTGTGGTTATGTCTATTTTTGTTTATGTTTTTATTTTTTCGTAAATTTTAATAAATATAAAATAAGATGATTTTCGGTAATTTGGGTTCTACCGTTTAAGGTAAATAAAAAGTTTTTTTTACTGTCACTACAATAAATATGTCACTTGCAAAACCAATAGCAGTTTTTAGAATGACATCATAATATGTATTACACCAGTGTTGTAAAGTACTTTGCAACACTAGTGCTGTAAAGTACTTTGCAACACTAGTGTGATATAACGCATTTTCTATGCATGAAATTAGTGTGCTATTTGCTATTTTCACAAGTGGTCGTAGGAAAACAACGTTACATGCAAGGGATAAAAGTGATGCCTCGCATACCGCGACGTTTACCCTTTGTTGCTGATGTATGCGTTGACGGAACAACTAACCACCAAATATGCATTTATATGCATTTATGAGTCCATGTCGCACACCGTTTACCGCCTCGTTATGCGGTACGATCATCAGACCAAAGCTTTATGAGCCTCGGTCTGCTGATCGCACCGCATAACGCTGCGGTTACGTTTTAGCACAACGTTTAATTTTACGTATGACCGCAACGTCGCCAATTTTAACCAAGGTGGTCACTTGATTATGCCGCAGCAAGCAACGTGAACCACCTTGACGTTTGATTTACCAATACTGTGCGATATGCGACGAAAGCGATCTTCCTTCTGCCCCACTTGCTCCTTGTCCCTGATGCAAACATCAACAAAACAAGTGACCACCACCATTATCAGGATAGAAAAACAGATTTTTCCAGTGAAGTACATTTCTTTGTCAGAATTATTTGTTTAGGTGACGCCATTGGATTTAAAAATTAAATTATATATAATTTTAATCACGTTAGAGGTAAATTATTAGTCTCTTAATAAAATAAATAAAACTGCGAAATCTAAATTAAAATCAATTAAGAGATCTTTAAGATAACAATACAAAACAGTTGTTTTTTAAATTTAATACCCTGTATCCTGGAACTAAACCAACAAGCTTTGGGGAGTGATTCTCCATTGAAAAATAATTATAAAAAAAACTTATTTAAAATCCCACGAATCATGCTTTTAAGACTACGGGGTGTAAAAATTTTAAGGAAATATATATTTTTATAATGTCATTTATACCAATTAGGATTTTTTAAAACATCCAGATATTTCCAAAAATTTTAAAAGTAATAAATAATAAAAATGTTTTGTTTTTATTAATTACTTTATAATTAGGTTTTAGTGATGTGATCTTTATTCACTTAAAATAGTAGATTATATTTAAAACCATGTATAAAATGAAAAAAGAGCTATTTTTTTTAAATAGGCAAAAATTAAAAAAATATATTCTAGGGTGGCGTGCCAATTTTTCCAGTAGGCCAAAAACTTACACCTTGTATAAATATCAGATTTATTTTAATATTTTAAAAATGGTTTCGAAAATTAAAATTTTAACTTATTGGTGAATAAATCGTTAGTTTTTGTGGTACTAGGTATGTACTTAAACAAATTTTAACCAAACTTAATAATGTTTGCATAAAACAAGATAACTGAATTATTCGTAAAAAAAACTTTTTTTTTAGTTTTTTACCTAATTTTAATAAGTTAAAAGCAAGAATAAAAAATTATGACTTTAAAAATTACTTTTTCCTGATTGATTAAAGAGTTGGAAAAATATATTTCTTTTTTTTATTTTTAAAGAAAAATGTTGGCAATTTTAGACCACCCTGTATGTCATAAAGCAATTGTAGTTTATGCTTTATATTATCTGTTTTTTTATAGGGTTTGTAGCAAAAACAACTTTTTAACTTTTTTAGAATGGAGGGCAAATAGTCCTATTAGTTCCTGTGCATATTTCAAACCGACGTATTGTTTAAAAGTATTCATGCAAAAATAAACTATTACTAAGCATACAACCGTATCATCACAAATATCTGATTTACTCTCTCATCTATATACTTTATCATAATTATGTTCTTATAAGGCAAATTCCACTGGCTAAGCAGTAAAAAACGCATTTACATTTCCTATCAATGTTAATGACTACGTAGCCTAGATATATTTTACGATAGAAAATCTCATGGAATTCGAACTTGGAATACCTAATGAATACACAATTTTAAAATTTATTATCAGGATTCTTTCTTTCATTAGGTGCAGGTCTTTTTATATACAATAGGCCATATGAATAAACAGAAGCGAATGCCTATAGTTACAAAATTTAAAGAAAATGCTTTACAGAATATGAATAAAATTGAAAGTAAATGCTTTTGATAATAGGTAAAGGGTCATTCAATAAGAATGTCTTATGTTTAACTGCGTATTGTGTTTAAATGCTTTGCGATAATGTTATCATATTTTGCATATGTTTACAGTCAGTTCTAACAAATTATCATGGTGAGATACACGATTCCAGAGCGAGTACAAATTGTTAAAAGTTTTTATTAAAATGGGAGTTTTATCCGCTTAACGTCAAGATCGCTTAATTTCGCGTGGCAACCAAGATTTTGTGATTTAACGCCCCTCGACTTTTTATGGGGGTACTTGAAAGCCAGGATATATGCCAATAAACCATTAACAACTGAGGATCCAAAAACAACATTAGCTATCAATGAAATTCAACCAACTTTATGTGGGAATGTAATCGAAAACTGGATATTTCGAATTCGCGTTACTCAACGAAGCTGTGGTGGACATTCACCTGACATACTGTTTTATACTTAATGTTATATATTGTAGTAACAAATAAAAAAAAATACATAATAACATTTATCTTATTTGTTTTATTTCCGTTTTAAAGTAGGACCCTTCTATTTGATGACCCTTTATAAGCAAATGCTCATGATATAGAAGGATTTACTTCAAACGTATTAATAATATCAAGTAATTGCTTACAAGTGCAATAATTTATGTATATGAAAAGTGATGCTGCTATTTAGTAGTATCAGAGCTGGCACTGTAAGAAGTTTCGCTTGTTTTTTTACACAGTTGTTTGGCTAAAAGTAAAAATGGCCCATAATCAGGTGTCATAGTTTTGTTGTTCTTGCTACTTACACAATTTAAAACACTTACTTATCCATGTTCTTTGTTTTTAATTTATAAATGTTTAAATTTACGGTTCAACAAGTAACAGCTAAATTATGATATAAAAAAAAAAAGATTTTTTTTTTTAGTTGTGACACTTTTTTCCATATGAGCGATGTGTCCTTTATTCTAAGTTAAAAGGCGTTAAAATTTTTGAAGAAAGTCGATATTTTAAAAATGTCTTAAGTATATTTTAACCGATTTGGAAAAAATTGATACACTTATTTAGTGTAATAAGGCTCTACCTAGAATAAGATTATTGGGTCCTGTGACGTGACACGGAGCACCACAGCTATAAACAGTATTACTACCAACATTTTTTGTAGTTTTTATATTGTTTTTTTCCGATTAAGCGATTAAAAATATCCCCTCCCCCATGTATAGTGGGAATTCCTATTTTTTTAAATATCTTTTAAGGCTAGTAAATAAAGAAGGTATTTTTAAAAATACACAATGTACCAATGTACTTTTAATATTTCCCTATGGTTTACCCAATACTCACATGTGCATGTGTGTCATCAAAGACAATTGTAGTTTCACTATAGACTCCCAGAACAATGTTAAATTTTTGGTAATTAGTTTGGACGCTGGCTTGGCTAATAAAGCGGCAAATTATACGTATTGTTTACGTGTGTACTCGATGGATACCCGCTTCACTAATTCCACGAAGCGAGCGTCCAAGCTGATGACCAAACATTTTGCATTGTTCTGGGTGTCTATAGTGAAACCACAATTGTCTTTGGTGTCATTTAATTTCACTAAAACTATTTTTTACGATCCGTACCGTCCGTCCGATGCCGACGTATGTGCGCGTACCTACGGTCCAATTGGACAGGCCTCGAACTTCCCATTTCGTTCGTTTTTTTATCCCTAGAGTTTCTAGACTGTGGAACCTACTGCCAACGGAGGTCTTTCCTTCTCTCTCAAATCTTCAAGTTTTTAAGTCCCGTGTTAACAAACTTTCTCTTACCTTACTTAAGACACCCACGGTACGTTAGTATTTAGGCTTTCAGCCTTCGTAGATTGTCCAAAGATAAAAAGAAACAAAAATTTGATTGAATACATTGGGGTGGGGGAGTCATGGTTAGTTCTGGTTTATTATTTTTATCAGGAAAGTAAAAAAAAGCTGTTAAAAACCAGAACTAACCATAACTCTTATGATCGTCTGTAATGTTTAAAACCAATCAAATTGTGCTTTTAGTGTAGTTTTTGAAAAAGATACTGGTAGTGTTTTTTAATGTATTTTTACCGATTTAATAATAATAATAGGTATAAAAAATAGGAAAGCAAGAAATATACTAAAAAGCAAAAAAATAACACTAAACTACTAAATGTCAATAACCAAAAAAGCAAAATTGTTTTATAATTTAATACCAAATGTTATTACCCTACTTTATTTTTCTATTTTCTAAAATTATTTATTTTTAACTTTTAAGTAAGTTTTATTTATTTTTTCGAAGTCAATTTATTTAAAAAAATGTTTATTGGTATTAACGTCAAAACCTAAAGAAATCGTAGCATATTTTTGTGGTCATGTTCTGATCATTCAACTACTTTCTTATATCTCTTAATTTTCAAACATTTAAAATAGAAAGTACGTCAATATTTCACCTAAAGTCATATTATACATATTACAGACTGCATACCTACATATTTAAAAATAAATTATAATAAGTAACATTTCACTATCCGTCCAACTTAATTAACAAATTTGATTAATTTGATAAATTAAAGCTTTCAAATTTTAAGGTAATAAAAATTTAACTTAATAATTTTTTGCTCAACATCTAGTAGTTTCTAGGGCATTCTCACTAATAAAACAGTTGGATACCTTATAAAATTTTAGCATCTATTTTTATTTATTTATTTTAATGTGTTCTTTATAGCTTTATGGTAAATATTGACGGAAGCATAAAATATTAGTGGTGTATGTGAATAACCTTTCCGCAGATCTAGCTACTGATTAAAAAAATACAATTCAACAATTCTTTTAAACGAAAATTACACTCACCCGTTTGTTTACTCGACAATTATCTCTTGATTACAGCGGTAATTGCATAGTTGAAATCGAAAATTTTAGTAGCATGTTTTTAGTTGTTGAATTTGACAACCAAATTCTAACTACAGCTTTGTTTATTTAATATGTCAGTTTGGCATTTCATCAATTTTGTAAACATTTTTGTATAAAAATGTCTCGTTTTGGCACTGAATCTGTAGAGTTGTTTATTATTATTATTCCTTCATTTGATAGTTTCACTCTCTTCAAGTAATTTTCTCCCTAAATTACACTTGTGCATCAAAATAATAAGATAGATAATTTAGCTTTGTGTATTGCCTTTTTAAAACTACTTTTGTTCATTTTCCCATTTTGGCGAAAGAGCCATCCTCCTTCGGAGTCGGGCATTTTCGCCAAGATATAAAAATGAACTCTAGTAGTTTTTAGGCAATACGCTTTTAAGTAAAATTATCGATAATTTTGATGCACTTGTATAATTACCCCCGAAAAATCAGAAAACATCTAATTGGTTTACCAAAATGTAGTTAACCAATTATTTTAAAATATCTTTATAAGATTTATCAGCTTAAAATAACGGATTTTCGTTTCAAGTAAAATTTAAAAAAAAAGTTTTTAGAATTTTTTAAATAGTTCTGTACAAAATGCCACCAAAAACTCTTCGGGCCAAAGTACAACGATCTAATGCAATTTTCCTTAGTAGAAAAGTTAATCATTTAATCATTAGCGGGATATAGGGTGACGTTTCCATTTTACTTTATATACACTCCAAGACAAAAAAAACGGACAAACAAAACTTTGTTCAAATTCAATCTTCAATAAATTTTTTGTCTTGTGACCAATTTCAATTAACTTTTGGTCCAGTTCTAGCTCCTTTCATCAAGATCATTATTTGATATGGGGATTGCAAAAAGTTTTATGGAATTAGGTGTTATACAGGGGAGAGCCAAATGTTGCATTTTGACCAAAATTTTCGAACACCCTGTGGAATAATTTCGAGTCACAATTTTTTGCCAGTGTATTTGATTTGATTTAATTAGGTCCATCTTTTTTATTTTTTTTTAAATTTATATCGCGGTATCTCTATTCTAAAAGAAATTACAAAATTTTAAAGGAAACAATAGAATTTAATTTTTGTTGTCGTAATATACGCTTTAATGCAAACATATTGGGGAAACATAAGATTTTGATGGTCATATTTTTGATAATTAAGATAATTATATTACATACAGTAATTTTTTTTGGTCTTTAAAGGATTTTTGACTGGTTTCTAAATATCACTTTCTGTCGTACCCTGTATAGTTACAGAGATAACAAAAATCTGATTAGTGATACTAGATCCAAAGTCTACAATAGTTTTCGGTAGTACTACATTTTATTGAAAAATGTTTGACTTTTTCCTATTAAATTTAACTCAATATTTATTAAATTTAAATATTCTGTTCTGGATGTAGTCGTTGCTTTAAAAAATATTTATTTTAATTTAGCACTGAAAAAAACTATGTGACATCCATCTAATTTTTAAAAATAAAAATATTATATGAAGCTTGCTAATTTGATTTGTTAATTATTATCTAATTGTTTTTAATTTTTGATTTCTCTCTACGTATTTCTTTTAAGGTTTAAAATAATGTTTCAACATTTTAAAAATCCATTGTTTTAATTTAATTAAACAATAATGTATTAATTTTTATTTATTTATTTATAAAGTTAAATTATAAAATAAGTATAAGATAAATCTTTATATTGATTTTTTTGTTTTATAAAAGTAAACTAAAAAAAAGTGAAATAATCTTAGTCTCTCACCCCAAAATTTTTGATAAAGAGCTTAAAATAATAAATAATAAAAGTTGCCTTTGGTCTGTTAATAACATTTTTTGTTATTATATAGTATAAAATGTTTTTGTTTATTTGGTTATTATTGTTTAGTATTTTTAGCAACTTTTATTTCTTATTATTTTTTACCTTACGGTATTTTTTTCTTTTTAAATGGGGTTTATTTTTTTAAATTGGTTTATTTTTATTCTATTACTTTATTATAATTATATCTATATCTCTTTATTATTTATTACAAGACGCAAATATCTGATTAATTTTAAAAAGTATGGGAAATACATGTCGTATGTTCTTTTAAAATTTGAGGCTTTTCCTCAATTTATTCTAGATTCCATCCATTAGGTCCTGATTTGCTTCTAATGGAACACCTTGAATTACACTTTTTGACATAAAAAAAAATTAAAATCAGTATGTTTTCAAAGAGTTTTTTTGTCTTTTGATGATATCTCTAATAGTTTTTTTTGCAGCAGGTAGGATTTTTTCTTTTCTGAGAACATGTTTGCGGTGAGTATAAGAAGTTTAATATTATCGGTAGTTTGTTCAAATAAGTAATTATTTATCATCATGTGATGTCTTGTGAAAATTAATTAATTTAATGAGGATCCCTGATCATAAACATATTTTCCCAGAGAATAGCAAAAAATAGAGAATATTTTATAAAACTATAAAACTGCCAACAGTTTTAATTAGTCCTAAAAAAACTTATATTAAAATATACTCTCAGAGGTTTTATTAAAAGTTGCCAAAAGTAATTATAATATAATAGGCTTATCAGTATTGTTTTAAATTAAAATTAATTATTTAATTAAAATATACAGACTGTCCAACAATTAGTCAAACATACTTACATACAGGGTGATCATTTTTAAGTCGGCACTATTACTAAATTTTTTTATTCGAGATACGAAGTCGGTTAAACTTGCAAAGTAGTAGCATTTTTTCCGCGAGAGGGACAGGGATAACCAGTAATCTGGCTACCGTTGTAGTTGTTGATGTTACAAACATAAAAAAATATATTTTTAGGATAAATAAAGAAAGGAAAAATAATTAAATAGCTAAAAAACAAGCAACTCGGAAACTGCGTCAAACAAACAGAAAAATTTAGATTATCAACTATTAGCTCATACATAGGTTTAAAAGCTTTAATGACGTTATTTTTAATACGGTTTATAACGCCTTTTGAATTGTTAACAAAAAAATACGACTTTAATGACGGTGGTGGCTTCTTTTTAGGTGAATCGTAGTCTAAGGATTAAAGCGAAGTGACGATTTTTGCCGATTTGGCGAGTCGGCGACAAAGCAGTGCAAAACACACGTCGGCTCGCCGAGTCGGTGACGCCTTTATGGTATTAGTATACCGGTTGAGCTAAATAACATAACACATAGGCAATGTGAGGAAAAGACAGAGAGTCTAACTAAATCCCGGCATGTAAACATGCGTGACTAATACTGCTTGTTTTGTTATTCCATTACTGGTCGATATACCCAAACTGCTTGCTTATATAGTATTACAAAACAAACGAGCGCTCATGGCAAATGCTGCGGCAGTCAGAAGTCGCAGCTTGCGGCTAAAAACAGACCGAGCGGTTTTCGTCAAGTCGACGGCAAACCGATGCAAAACAAGTCGGCGGGCCGCGACTGCTGGCTGCGCGCCGACCGGTCATTTATTTTGTAATATACTAATACCATAAAGATGACGGCGAGTCGGTGGCCAAGACGGCCCGCCGACTCTTGTGTTTTGCACTGCTTTGACGCCGACTAGGCGTTGTAAGCTTAGGGTCGGCCGCAATCATCAAATTTTTGATCCGATTAGTCGGTATGACTTAAAAATGTGTACATTTTCATCATCACACATGTCATTGCTTGTGATTTTATATTTTAAATACAATCAATGACAATGTGGACATTTTTAAGTCGGACCGACTAATCGACTCAAAAATCTGATGTTTGCGGCCGGCCTAACTCTACTTACTGCATGGCTATAGATAAGATAATAATTTTTAAATAAGTTGGCTGATACTTATGTATATTACATAACAAGTGTCGAAAGTAATATATTTCACACGAGTGGGAATGTTGTCGTACGAGGCGATAGCCGAATACATCTGTCACTGTCATGTACTTTTCAACACTAGTGTTAAAAAGTAGATTTCAACACGCGTGTGATATTATTCGTTTTCTAAAAGATCTAGCAGTGCGTTTTATGTAATTTTCATTAGTGATCGTAGGAAAAGATAATAACGAACCACATCAAAAATGTTTAAATAACTTTTGACTTAATTTATATAAATTGTAATAATTGTTTCAGTGCACAGCATCTTTTAACAATTCTCTGTGAATTTTATAACTGTAAATCTATTAATAATTTCAGAAAGTTTATAATTTAGAAGATTTGTTGCTAATACCAAACTCAAACTTAATTAGATAGAGAAAACAGCTGGCCATTTATCTATTTTTGGCCATTTTTATTATATTTTAACCTGGTAAGACCACTGATCTAGATGGATTCTCAATGTTATTACATGTGAGAAACAAAAGTTATCTTTCATGGGCGAAAAAATGTGTTTGTGCTCTTGGATACCACTAATCCCCGAGGTTTGACGCGTAGGCGCCAAACAGACCATCCGCAATAGGAAAGAATTTATCGACGCCAGTCTGGGTTTCCCGTTTGGAGCTCGGAAGCTAATGACCGTCACGGAGAAACCGTGAACGGGGAGCACGGTGTGCCGGTGTTGTATTCTGCATGTGCGCATGTTCGTACACCCCCGATTTGTTTACTGCGCGAGGTCGTAAAAATCCGGAAAATGCTTACACTGCCACTGCAGGATCTAAATTTGGGATATCTATGAGTAAGACACCACCAATTTATTAGGACTGTACTACAACCATCCAAGCTATCGTGGATATCACCATCTGAATTTAAAGTTTAAATTGTTCATTCGTCTTGATATAAAAAGATTTTAAAATAATTTTTATTTGAAACTTCTTTTAAAACATAATGGCCTAAGGAACCCCAAATTAAAAATTTTCCCATCTTCCATTTTTATGCTTCACATTTCTACCTGCCTTAAAAACAATTCGGCGCAACAAATGCACTTACCTACATTATAGGCAGGTGAGATGACTTGCAATTTTTTTTTGCCCTGGTTTTATACGGAGTGGTTCAAAAAGTGTATTGTCTTTAAATTTGCAAAGTCAATTCAAGAAAATATTTGTTTATGGTATTTTAAATTATGCATATTCAATTTAATACAAAAAAACTCTCCACGGCTGGTTTTAAAAAAATATATTGGTAAGAAAAATAATGTTTTAGATAAAGACAATTTTTATAAAATACCTTCTAAGCATGATTTTTTTATTGCTATGTTATGCATTAAATAATTTTTTCTTCTTTTATTAATGTATTAAAAATTTTTGCTTAAATTTGAAAAATAAGGCGTTAAAGTAACATATTCTACGTGTTCAGAAACATTACTTGGTGTGAATTATTACGGAAAAAGCTCAGCTTCGTTAAAGCTGAAACACGTTTTTTGTTTGAAAGTATGGAGGGTGGTTTATTCTGGTTGGGGAACTTCTTGTTTGGTGACCTAGTAAACTTTTAACTTGGCTGACCTTTTTTTTCTGGTTTGGTCATTTCGACAAAAATGCATATTATTGGTTTTTTGTTTGGTACCCTAAAGGTGTAGGAATAGAATTCTTAAGTGGTTTTGTAAAGTGTGTATTAGTCTTGGGTTTAATTAAGGAATTAAAAAAGATTTAACTAACCAGAACTTGCCTTGACCCCCACCTATACTCTGTAATAATAACAACATTATTGTAATGCAATAAAACTGACACTGATTTAAGGGTCTTCATAATCAACAGTAACTTTTTTGATCAAAAGTTTACCACATTTTTGAAACGCAACGAAAGGCTCAGTTCTTGTTTTGGAAGTCTCGTTAGGATCTTATTTTGTTGGATTATGATAAAATAATTTTGACCGGGAGCCTTTAAACCTATTATATGTTTAGGGTTTGCAACCTTCTCTGTATAGTAAGTAAATTTTTATATAGCCTACATTAAAATAATTATTTTAAAGTAATTTTTTTTATTAATTTATTGCTTTTAAAGTAACCTTGGACTTTATTATATTATGCAAGGGCAGAATAGTTCTTTATAGTATCATAAAGTAACATACCTACGGATAAGAGAAACCATGGCATGCTAAAATTTTCGTACCGCTTTTGCGCAGGCTTGTCATTTTTCCAGTTTATACTTTAAATGCGTCGGTCGAAGCCTCGCCTCGTGTAACATCAGCGGTGGGGGGACACGTAAGCTTACTAAAATGAGTAACTGGCGGTATTTCAACGAGAAACGAATAAAATTATATTGGGAGTTTTCGCATGACCTGTCCTTAAATCGGCTATTTCATGATAACTCTTATAATTTCCTTACTCTATGATAGTATTTAAAAAGTTTAATTTTTTAAAAATATTTATAAATATCTTTAGTCTGGAGAAAAGCCAAATACTATTTTGTTTAAATCATTCCTCTTGCTACTGTGGCGCCACCCTTAGTTGTTCCCTTCCGATAGACATTTTTTAAGTCATTCAGATGGCACTCCTTGCTATTTCCTTTATATTTTAAAGTTGAGAAAATGCATCAAATGTTATAGTTGATAATATTAGCAAAGAGCTATTATGATTTACGTTAACTCCAGTAAGATATTATAGATGGGTCCACATTTATTTAATTCTAAAAGTGATACCGCAAAGTACACAAAAAATAATAAAGTAAATAAACCCTTTTGTGAACAATGATTTATTGCAGCAAAAAATATTCAACCCGACGAGTTTCTAGTTCCACGCCACGTGCCACCGGTTTTATGGCAAGACAGAGGCGAAATAAGAGGATGTTTTTAAGTACGTGACACGTGTTTTAGCTGTGTTTTTTATTTATCTAAAATATATGAAATTAGGCTCTGTCAGCGCTATGTGCCTTCAAAAGGTTGGTTTACTTAATCATTTTTCATTGCTTTCAGAATAAAATAAATGTGTACCCATCTATACACTATTTTTTATACGGTTGTCAAATCCAACTTGGCAACGTTGTCCCATAACTTCTAATCTCACCTTCAGAAATATTTACGTACGAACGGAGAATCGCAAACCTCAACAAGCTGTATCAAGATTCTCTATATGCCGTCTTAGGGTCAAATAATGCAATATATTTCTGTATCTATAATACAATCGAGAACTATATGGCCGACGAGCATAATTTTTACGTTGAATTTCACACTTCAGCAACACTCGAAACGCGGTATTTCTCCCACGAATTCACCTATGAACTTAAAGTCAATTTTACACAAGAACAAATATATGCATTGGCTTATACCTGCTAATTTGTTTGTGTGGGTACAGGCCTGTTTGGTTTCAATAATCACCATGACATTTGAAGAGATAACTTGAGGTGCGACAGTGAAAACGAAAGTTCTAGAAGGGAGGTGATCAAGATCCCAAAACTTTCTTTTAAACATGGTTTATACAGAAAAAACCTAAAGTTCGTCCCTCTCTTTTTGAATTTTGTACCGTTTTACATATTGTGATGGAATTTTAAACAATATTGGGCAAAGTGTGCATTTTTTGACATATCAATAACATCTTTAAATGACAAGGCCATAGCTTCACACTTTCGATTTTTTTAATGGAAATAATGGGCAAGTGATACCTTATTTTAAAGTTATTTTTATGCCTAAGGCATTTTTAAATCTTTAAAATCTTTGTTTCGGTATTTTTTAAATAAATACAAGCCAAATAATACTTATTTAATTAATCGCTTTCCATGTTCACTGGCGTAGATAATTTTATTTATTGGGAGGGGTGGGGGTAATAGACCTTGGTCTTCAGGTAACAAATCTGCCCAAATATGATGTTAAAGTTTCTGTTTTGTGTAAAGAATAAAGTTAGCCCTTAGTTCATAATTTGTTTAAATTTAACAACAAAATTTAGGTTGCAGTTTTTTATTTTGCCCCCTATACACCCCTCGGTTCTGTAAGTTTGTTTACTTATTAATTAATTAAACACTAAATAT
>JACEGR010004090.1:0-92831 GCA_014170235.1 Listronotus bonariensis
TATCTTTTTATTGGCCTAGTGAACTAAAAGTACCCTCTTAGTATAGTGTTTAGTGTTTTTTGTGATTTTCTTTTGCGATTTTTACACTCAAAAGACTACAGGTTATATACTAAATTTAGTAAATTTCTGTTTTGTAACAAATTATGAAGTTTTTGAAAATGCCGTACTCTTGTTGTGTGCCTCTTTGTAAGAGTACCAGTGCCAGTAAAGGCCCAACGGTTTCAGTTTTTTTCTTTTCCCTGAAGTGAAGATTTTAAAAATAAATGGATACATATGCTATTCGTAGGGAGAATTTTATTCCAACAACACATTCTATAAGGTATAATTGATCGTAATTGTATTTTGTTTGAAAAATATAAAGTTGTCTATGTTCTTAGTAGGTTTATGACGCTCGAATAAATTTCTATTTAGCATCGTGGGCTCTTCTACTATTGCAATAACGCGATGGTTTTGTTGGCGGCATGACCGTGGGAGCAACTGTTTTCTATGACCCTACGTAAAATGAAAGGTTACATATTTCCACAACTACCTCAATATGGTTATCTAAAGAAAGGGCTTGATAAGTAAAATAAAGCTTATTCTAAAATAAATAAACTTAGTAGAATGGGAAGTATCAACTAACAACAAAACTAAAATCTTAAAAGTAATTTATATAAAAAAAAATATGTTAAACGCTTTAATTTTCTCAAAGCTAAAAACAATTCGCTAGTCCTAGCTACCAGATCGCACCAATCTTCCCATTAATCTGGGGTATTGATTAGACAAGTAATAAAATCGTTGGTTAGTTTTAGTAAGGCATTAAATAAACCTTATATAATTAGAAGTATTAACAAACAAAAAAACTAAAAACAAAAAAATAATTCGGCAGGTCCTAGCTACCAGAAAAAAAAAATGAAATTGTTGGGCGTAGCGTATTCAGAGTAAATATCACGATTTTTTTAATTTTATAAAATATTTTAGCCCATATTGATAAGAAGATTGGTGTGATTTGGTAGCTAGGAAGTACCGAATTATTTTTAAGCTTTAATACAACAAAATGCTTTTTTTATTTATTTGTAATATCTCTTTTAATACATCATCATCAATATAATGTATATATGTACCTTGTTTGCATGTTACGTTTTTTGCCAATAAAAACGCGTTAATAATGATTTATGGCTTATTGCTGACACTGATAGCATGAATACGACCCAGTTCCTTTGAACGTTTTAAATAGATACTTTCTAGCTGGCTTTTTGAACCGTGTAACTATAAATAAATTTTCTATTTATACAGAATTTTTATCTTTAGGCAAAACATTTGCAAATGATGCCGGCATAAATGTGTTTGCTATTTGAAATTGATGTTTTAATAAAAAAAATGTTTAAATGTTGTGTTTAAAAGCCAGGATTTAAAAGTATTTAGCTTTTATGAACCAAAAATAATATTGCTTTTCAAATAAAGAAAAATAAAATATTTTTTACAAATTCATTAAACAGCATGTTCACTTAAGTTTGCACCATAATAATAAAAAAATCCCTATAAAAGTTTTGCCCTAACATATTTTTTTTTTTTAGTGGTTTACGAGCAAGGTCGCGACATTTGGCCATATTGCTTTGACGTGTTATGATGTCACATCTCCCATTTTTCGGCCATGTTGTTCAGTGCCGGAGATATACAGTTTATTGTATAAGTAGAACAACCATTTTTAATTATTATTAAGTTGTAAATTCTTTTACTTTAAATAAAAAACATTTGGAAATACATCTTTTAACAAATATCACTTTCAAAACAATGCAAAATGAAATGCGCGAATTCTAGACGCCACTGGATTGATCATCAGCTTTGATTTTACCCAGTCTTGCCAACTTTTCTTCGTGGAGTGCCCTTCCTTGCGTCCCCGACCTCGAACCGCCTAAAAGTTGAGGATATGTCGCAACCTTATAAATATAAACTAACCTTGGTTAACGAGGTATCTCAAAAAATAAAAATTTTGTTTATGAAAAATACCGTTATTTTTACCAATAATAAAAATTATTTTAAAGAAATGCGATAAAAATTTATTAAATGTATAAAATAGAAAATTTTACTTCGATTGGTAGTATACAGGGCAAGTTATATCTAAAAATATGAAAAATGGCCAGAAGTAAAGTACCTTTATTTTTACAAATAGAACAAAATAGTATAGAAAAATGTTGTAAAAATTAAATTTTATGCTAAATAAAGAGTTAAAAAATTAGGATAAAACAAAATATTTTATTTTTTTATATTTTTTACATTGTGCATTAATAGCTTTAAAAATATTTGGATAGAGGTGTCGAATGTTTAAAAAATATATTTAAGATTATTAAATTTTGTGTTAAATTTTATTTCCTCTTGCCCATTATTTAAGTTGTAATGCGTCATGTAAAAATGGACAATTACATTTTCTTTTACTCTAATGCTTTAACTTTAAATTTCGAAATAGAATTTTTACAACATTAACTAATTAACAATTTTGTTCTATTTTAAAAAATAAAAGTAGTTAGTTCCTTTGCATTTCTCACATTTTTAGTTATGATTTGCCCTTTATAATACCAATTGGAATAAATTATTGTAATATATTAGTTTTGGACCATGCGACCAGTTTTCCCAAAAGTTTGTTTTGAAATTCAAAAATGTTGTAAAGTTTTGCATAGTCTAAAATCCTAATGCAATGCAATCATCAGATTTTAACTTTTTGCAGTGGTATACAAGGTATGTCCAAAAATATAAATTTTGCTCAAAAGTAAAGTATTTACCTCTATTTTTCATAAAATCAAAAAATTTTATTAAGAAAAGATGTTGGAATTAAAAATAACATTTTAATATGCAAACTTGTTAACTTTTAAATTAGTAAGAAAAAAATTGTTGGAATTAAATATGTTATTTTATAACACAAACTTGGTAATTTTCAAAAAAAAAAAAAATATTTTTGTGATAGCGAGCGTTTATGTGACTTTTCGCTATTTTGACAGTTCTTAAGCTTTCTTTACACATTAGATTTTAAAATAAGTATGCACTTATGTAAAAACTTAAATGTTTACCGTCAACGTATAAAACATATAAATTAAAAATATTAAAACAAGTTTGCATATTTAAATGTTATTTTTAATATTAAACATATTTTCTGTATAACAATTTTTGATAGTATGAAAAATAAAGATATTTTTTTCTTAAGCAAAATTTATACTTTTTGACATACTTCGTATAAAACAACTGCAAAAAATTATAATATGGTGATTGTGTTTTAAGTTTAAGACCATTAAATTTTTTTGTAAAAATATATATTTTTTAATTATTAAAAAAAAGCTTTTCATATGGTGCGAACCTATGGTATACACGCTGTATAAACATGCTGTTTGGTTTATATACCTCGTTGAACAAAAAGAAATAATGTAAGCTCGTTCTGACTTATTTTAATAAATGCTAATTAAAAAATCTTTAATTTAATAATAAAGGTGTGTCATACTTAATTAAATTGTTGTGACATTAAATAAAATGAGTTTATCACAAATAGCTGAATTGCTTATTTAGTAAACAATAAAAAAAAATCCACCTTTTTTATATTTATTTTTTATAATACCATTTATCACAGCTTAAATCATTTTAAGAAATTAAAAGACGTTTTCTTAGCATCAAGGAATATTTCTTAATGTATTAAGAATATAATAATTTTCATCGGTGTTGTCTGTGAGACATTTACGGTAAATATTGTGTAAAATTCTTGTTTACTTTTAAACAAATTTATTTTCTTTCTTGTCTTTTGTTTTTCTTTGATTTACGGTTTACATTTAAATAAATGCAAATTGTTTCTTGGCATGGTTACTTGAGATCGCTAATATTTTAGACTACACTAAGTAATATTACCTTTTACGAAAAAGATTGGTCAGTAAATTG
The DNA here is from genome assembly GCA_014170235.1 of Listronotus bonariensis. Taxonomy (NCBI): domain Eukaryota; kingdom Metazoa; phylum Arthropoda; class Insecta; order Coleoptera; family Curculionidae; genus Listronotus; species Listronotus bonariensis. The sequence goes on from JACEGR010004090.1 coordinate 3,898, forward strand.
GTGTTTTAACGTTTAATTCCTATAATAATTGGTAAAGCAAACCAAGTTTTTAACATGTCTACCATATACTAAATAGTATAGAAATATAATTATATATTATAGCGATTATTTACACGAAAACCGTATATAGAATAAAAATACGAAAAATTAATTTGTTTGAATATTAACAGAAAACAGTTTTTTAATTTTTTCTTGTACCCTAAAAAGTAATCTTTGATGCATAGAAGAGGTTTCCAAATTTTTATAAAAATATTCAGATAGGTAAGAAAAAGAAATTAAGGCATAAACAGGAAACGTGCTGAAAAGGTAGCAGATAATGAATGGGCAATGCGCACTGTTTTTCCTTACGTTTAAGAAAATGCACACAATAGCATAACAAAAAAACTATGCAGTAAAAACCCAAAAAAGATTGTTTTTATTATATTGTATTGTATTATTAAAAAAAAATATTTTTACAAAATGTATAGATATTCCACCCAAAACATAAATGTTAAAAAGGTAAGCCAAGTGCAATAGTAAAAATTTTGCTTGGCTGTGGGTTTTGCTGCCAAAAGAATGAAGATCTAAAAGAGTGCCAAGTTTTGTACAAAATTCAAATATGTATGAGATCTTAAAGTGGGTTAAATTTTATTCGGCTGTTTTTTTTAAATGAGTCAAATAATTTTTTTAAGTTACTGATGTAATAAAAAGTGGCCAAGTAAAACCTAACCATTTTTAGGATCTCATACCTATTTGGATTTTGTACAGAACTTGGCACTTATTTAGTTCTTCATTTTTTTGCGGCGAAGCCCACAGCTCAGCATAATTTTAGCAATGAACTAACCTTTTTCACATTTGTTTTTGGTGAGATGACATTTTTTGGTAATAATTTTTATATGTCCAATGTATTCATGTATTGGATTATTAAACAAATAATATATTAAACCTAGAAATGACGTCTGTAACCAGATTCTGTGATAGGAACCGTGTGAAACCGGAACGTGCCATTGGTTTGCATATAATAAGTTAAACTTTACTACAGCCCTGAGCAATACTCTTTCCTAACTAAGGGAGGCTTCATTTAAAGGTACTTTTTCTAGTAGGTATTTTTGAATAGATGAGAGGGTCCAAATTTCAAACTGTAATGGTATTTGTGTTCAGTACTGTTAGGTAATTTATCGTGAAAAGACCGTGGCACAACGTTTAAAACTTATTTAACTGTATTATGAAAATAATCTTTCTCCGAAGAATGTGTTTCGTGCGCTTCGGGCCACTTATTTCCTTTACAAAAATTTAAACTCCAATATTCATTATTAGATAATCCTTAACCAAATGAGCTACATCTAGCATGTAGTGCAATAAATATAGCGGCAGTAGCTGCGAGTGTACGCGATAATCCTGACGAATCAATTTGGCTCTCGGAAATTGGAGCTTAAGAACAGACCATGTTAGGCAAAGTTAAGGCCAACATTTGAAGGACATAATCTTTTTAAAAATTATTGTGACATATAATTTTTCCGTATAATACTAAATATTGCTTGATAAAGTTTATTTTTTTATTTAAGAAAAAGTACCTTTAAATGAATCACCCTTTACTACTCAAATAAAAATATGTCATATAAAGACATTATATAAAGAGTGAAAATTAAAATAATACTTTTGTGATGTAGAATATTTAAAACTTAAATTATAGCCGCGTTAAAATCATCTTAATGCCTATGCCTGGCTTAGTTATACGTCACATTGTTTTACACCATCTGACTGAGAAAGTAGCGTAATAATTAGATTTCGCCCAGCCGAGCGCGACTGGATAAAAGGATGACAACAGCTGGCAAGGCGGGATGACTCTTTAAAGTCACAATCTTAAGAAAAGATAAAAGGTATTAAATTGTTCTGTTACTGGTTTTATCTAAAAAGGTCTACAAATTTTAAAGTATACAGGGTAATCCAAGCCAAGTGTCTACCATCTGTAATTTTGTTATCTGGACACGCGGCAGCGTGTCAAACCAAGTTCAAGGAAACGTTAACACATAAAACTACGTGTGTTTATTTATGTCCTTAAGAACTACTAAAAGCCTAAATTTTATTAAGCTAGCTCAAACAGTTCTTAAGATATAAAGGTCCGAAAGTCGACATAAGAATAAAAACCTAACCCACTTTCAGATGACGTAGAAAGATGAAATTTGGAATTCAGCTTGGTAATTGTGTGTAAGCGTTGAATATAATATAAAATTAAAAAAAAATTACAAAATAGGAAAGGTAAGGGGTCCTCATACAAAAAAGTTCTCGTAACTTTAAAATAGATATTTGAAACCATCTAATTTTTTATATTTACTATATAACAGAAATATATAAATAAAATTAGGTCAAAAATAAGTTCTGTCCCCATACAAGGAATGCGCTAATAAACAACCGGTAAAATTATGCTTGGCTGTGGTTTTTGCCTTAAAAGAATAGAGATTAAGATTACTGCCAAGTTTTGTACAAAATTCAAATATGTATTTATAGGAACAAAATAACATTATAAACAAGTATGAAAGTCTATTTCTTTGTTGAACTAAATACCTTTTACAATTGCTATTATTTAAAAATTTGAGATTCTAAACTAGGCTATATTTGACTTGGCCAGTTTTTATCAGAAATATTGATTAATTAAATAGGTTAAATAACTTTATAAAATTACTGATGTAATGAAAACTGGCAAAGTCAAATCTTGCGTACTTTAAGATCTCACCCTTTTAAATAACAGCTATTGTTGTAGGTATTCAATAAAATTATAAAGAAGAGTTTTATACTTATCTATTATATTATTTTGTTTCTATAAATACAGAATTTGGCACTCCTTTGGATATCTATTATTTTGCGGCGACTACAGCCAAGCATAATTTTAGTATTAAACTGGGCTCACCTTTCTCACATTTATGTTTTTGGTAGGATAATACAAAATTGTTTAAAATTATCGATTTAATAGCACTGTTAGACTAAAAATTAGATAAAACGTCAAATCGTGTTTTAAAGTTAAAACATATTTATTTTAATGCAACACCTTGTATCCCTCCAGTATAAAATATTTAATAAAGAACTTTAAAAAAAGTCTACATATGTGCAGTATTCAATTTATAATATTTTTGAAAACATGGCCGTCCTCAAAATTTTTTATGGTGGAATAGCATGCTTGACATGTTTCTATTAGCTTAACTGGTATGTATGTAATTCTCCTACCCAACGCTATCTATATTTTACTGTTTATAGTACTGTCAAAAACCAAAGTTTAACAGTTTTTTAAAAATTTGTCCAGGTACAGTACTGTATACGAACTTGAATGTCTCATGACTGTTTTTAATGTTTGACACTAGGTATCACTACAGGCATAATTTTAAATTTTAACACGATTTTATTAGCTTTACTTGTATGTTTGTATGTAACTTTCCTTTGGACTAAGAGCAAGTGGCGGCTTTCACGGACGTCGGATTTAACGGTCGTGAGTTCTAAACTCATTTACGTTAACAAAAAAAAGCGTGAAAACAACTTGTTTTGATAATAGGCCGAAATAAAACGTAAAAGTATATATAGTTTTAAAAAACTAACAAACACGCTTTCATAGTATAATAAACTAAAAAAATCATTTAAAAACACACGCTTTTAAAGCAAAATGAACCTTAAAAAAAAATTAAATTAATCTTACAACAATGCGTTGAAGCTTTGTGCTATACTTTTTATGTATCAAGCACCCTACGCTTTTTACAATAATACGTTTCGTTTAATATTGTTTTAAAATTATTTGAAACTTTTTAAAATAACTATTTTTTGTTTTAATTTTTAATTTTATATTCTAAATATATATTTTTTTACCTTTTTGCCACAAACTATAAAAAAATCATTAAATAAAATTAAAACAACTAAAAAAAAGCGAACACAAAATGAGACAATATCTTACTGTAATATATTAAGTAAGTAATTCAATGAAAATTTTTTTAACTGTTTTTACAATTTTATTAAATAAAAGTGAAACGAGGTGTGCCTAATCTTAATAGACGTCAAGAAAATTTAAAATTTCTTTTTCTTTCTGTTTGCACTTCATGGCATATAATTTTAAAGAACTTTTAGTAAGAATCTGCTGATAATAATAAATGCCTATTTAAATAAAGTTTTTGTCTAGACATAGCAAACAGAGTACGGGGTTTTATATTAAAAGAAAAAAGTATTGATTTAATTTGCTAGTTTTTAAAACTTTATTTGGCCACTGCTTTTTATACATTATTTTAGGCAAAGAAGGTCCTTATACCATATGTTAGAAAATCAGCTGTTTTGAAGGAAAAATACTGAACCTATTGCTTTTAAGTCATAAAATAAACTAATTTTGCACCTTAATAATTTAGAATCATATGCCTAATAGCATTCAAATTCAAATTCAAATTCAAAATCCTTTATTTCTTTAAACATACATGTATGTATAGAAAACGTCAATCCATTTGAAAAGTACATATTATTGGCTGTTTAAATAAATACACAAATATTAATCTTTTAAACTACCTACAAATTTTTACAATTTAAAAATTCCGCTACAGAATAAAAACTATGTTTAAGTAAAATTTGTTTAACTTTAGATTTGAAGACTGAAATGCTCTGTATGGTTTTAATATCTTGGGGCAGGTGGTTATACAGTTTGGATGGCATAATTACGCAACTGTTGGCCGTAATAGAGAGATTATGTTGTGTTATTGAGACGTCGGATGTATTTCTTAGGTTGTAAGCTAAGTTTCTGTCCGAAAACCTAACAGTTAAGTGTGGATTTTCTTTAATATGTAAAACACAAGACAAAATATACATAGACGGTATTGTCAAAATCTGTAGTTGCCTAAAAAGTCCTCTACACGAGTCTCTCTGAGATTTATAAAGAATAGTTCTTATAATGCGTTTCTGAACTAAAAAAGATCTTTGACGCCTGCTGAATTTCCCCAACAAATAATACAGTAGTTTATAGCAGAGTAAACCTGTGCGTAATAGTAAATTTTTAAAATTTCGATGTTAACAAAATTGCGAAGATTTCGCAGAACGTAACACTTGGTAGATAATCTTGTGCATATGTTATCTGTATGTTTAATCCACTTTAACTGTGAGTCCATGTGCAACCCCAAGGATAAGGATGAGTCTTTTTCTTTAAGTGATTTTCCATTCAGGCGAATGTAAATACTGTAATTCTTAATAGTTGGGGAAAAATGTACAATTTCTGTCTTTGACGCATTTAAACTTAGACCGTTTAGTTGACAATATCTCCGCATATCATCCGCACAATTACTGGCAGCTTCAGAAAGTTCCTTAGTACTTTTTGAACTCACTGCGATAGTCGTATCATCTGCAAATTGTGAAACATTACAATTTGTAAGATAGACATTTAAATCATTTATAAAAAGAATAAACAGTAAGGGACCTAATGTACTCCCCTGAGGAATACCCAGATCAATGGAAGAAGGCTCCGATTCAAGAAAATTACCCTTTACGTTAATCCTAACACTTTGAGTTCTTCCTCGTAAATAGGAAGCTAACCAGGAAAGCGCATTATTACGAATGCCATAATTTTTTAATTTATTCAGCAATAAATTATGTTTAATAAAGTGTATTAATACATCCTATTTATTAATTTAGTGTCTCAAAAAATATTTTTCTTGCTTATTAAATACAATTTTTCAAAGAAAAAGACACAAACAAAATCCTTTACACAATTTGGCAACGTCGTACTTCAACTGACTGAGACATCCTATCGGTAGGTAAAAAAATATAGTCCTGTTATTTTTTTAAGTAAATGTACTTTAAGTAACGACCATTTTTTTCTAACACCCTGTATAGCAGATTAAAATATATAAAGTTATCCATTACTAAAGCTCGTTAATTCAGGCATTGTACGTAATATACACTCCTGGAACAAAAAAAAACCGACAATGAAAAGTTTGTTTAAATTCAATCTTAAATAACTTTTTGGTTTTTTAACCAATTTTAATTGTCTTTTGGCTCTGTTGTAGCTTCTTTCAACTAGTATATATTTGTTATACTTATCTTTTCTATTTTTGGAAATACGACCATTTAAATCTTAAGTTTTCCCAATATGTTCGCAATACATATAGCGTATATTACGATCATATTGCTGCAGCCAAAGATGTATCCAAAAATGCTGCCCCCCGAACACCTGGTGCACCTACCTAAACCTAGTCCTGAAAGTCATATTCGTGGCTTTTCGTGACAGAATTGAAAAAGACGAATCGAATATCGTTCTAGTGGGTTTTTGAGGCGTATAATTAAAACTTCATGTTAAAAACAATTTTCCACACACCTGATACACCGCAACTTGACCCTGAACGTCGTCTCCGAGGATTTTTCGGACACAATCGCAAGAAACTGACCAAAATCTATTTATGGTTATATTAGTGTGTCAGACAAAACCTCGAAGACGACGCTTAAGGAGAAGTTGCGATGCATCAGGGTGTCTAGAAAAAAGCATTCCTTGAATATATTTTTGGCTGCAGCAATGCAAAAACAAATGTCCTGTCCTGAAAAATTTTGAACCTTAATCCCCCATTGCCTTGACAAAGAGCTAATAGTTGCAATGCCTTGCGTTAAAAAAAGTAACCAAATAAAAATACTAAAATTTGTCTTTAAAATGTTCTTTTTTCTCTTAAGTTATTAATTTTAAACATTTATAAACGGCCAACCAAAAAAAATATGGAAAAAATAGAAAAAATGAACAGGGTGTCTCTAAAAGTTCTGTGCAAAATGCTGCCATAAACTTTTGGGTTAAAATATAGCGATCTAACCAGTGGTGTAGCATGCCTGGGAGGGGCACCGTATCACCATGAATTAGAAGGCCCCCAAGATCAAAAAAAGGTTCTCACTTTCCTGTTTTTGACGGAGTCCTAAAGAATAATTTAAAAACCAAAAAGAAAGGTCCCCACTTTTTAAAATTATTTTTCTTCTTTTTAATTGTTGCTTACACACATTTGGGGGCCCCTGAAGCTCGGTGGCCCTGTATCATCGATACGGCTGATACGGCAGTAGCTATGCCCCTGGATTTAACGTTATTTACCCAAGTCAACAAATTATTTGTTTGCGAGAAACAGAGGGTTAAAGTTTAAATCTTATTTTAGTTATTTTTAAATATTTTATTTATTATTTGACTTTTTTGAAAATTTCGTATACAGGGATTTTTAAAGTAAGAAATTAAAAGCTACCTATGTTTTCGCTGTTAAATATAGGGGAGAAACCTGCAGTTTGTTGCTTTTGTTCAAAGTGTTATTACGTTTTTTCGCCTTGGTATATAATGATTCTAGGATAGCTGTTATTCTCCCGTTTTTTTTTCACAAAGGTAAACTTGATAAATATCGCTATCAGCAACCATTCCATGCATCTCTTTACGCTTTTTTTATTCCACCCAAACCAAAACATAGCAATTAAACCCAATTTGCCTTCGTTAAAAAGTTAGTCGTTTGCGAGATACAAGGAGTCGACGTAAAAATAAATTGCAAATTTGACACCCTGTATTTTGCAAGAAACACCCTTTCGGCCAAGGTAAATTGCATTAGATTGTTGTATTTTGGCCCAAAAAAATTGTGGTATCATTTTGTACAGACCTATTTATCTTATAAAAGATAAAATATTTTAAAATAATTAAAATAAAATAAAAACTTTGACACCCTGTATCTCGCAAACGATAAACTTTTCGACTAAAGTAAACTGCGTCAAATCCTTGTATTTGGGTTCAAGGAATTAATAAAAAAATTTATACCGAACTTTAAGAGACCCTGTACAAATAAAAATAAGTTTTACAAAAGCAAAGTTAAATGTATATACACATTTATAGGATGTTTTTTTTTTGGTTGGGATTATAGGCTATATTATGCTAAACTGTAGGAAGTACAAAAAAAACAAAATTCGTGTCTCATCTTTATTTTTAGTGCTTAGTTTTATGGCGCAATCAGATTTACGCCAACTTGATTGGGTGATTCTAAAAATTCAATTAAATTTTTATGATGTCCCATTACTTAGGCATTTCTGGTGATAAAAACGAACTTTAAATATAAATGTTTTATTTTCGGGATATTTCTCAAATCCGCATATTTTTTAATTAAACATTTTAATAGAACACCCTTGTATTCATGTATTAAAAAAATATTTTGAGGTAACAAAAATATATAGCACTTAATATTTTTCTGAGGTCTAAAACCCAATTTAATAGGAATACTAAAACATGTATTACCTTAAACAATAACAACCACGGAAAATGGATTCATTTATAATAGAAACTAAACATTTATCTTTTATACTTATCGAACAACTTGTGCTAGTTAGTTTTTTCTTTCATCTTTTACCATTTAACATATACCCATAAAATCCCAACCAAAAAAAACACTTTGTACAACCTTTTACTTTTTTTATTTGGTAGTAATACAGGGTGTCCCGCCAGGAACTGCTGCGATCGATTTCTAGAAAAGTACGCTTTGGAAAATTTTAAAATTTTTGTAACATTATAAAGTCAGTGGGGGACATAGAACTAAAATATTTTGACAGCTCTACCACTTCCGGTTATACCGGAAGCCAATGTCAACTTCCTTATTTTAAATGGAACATCCTATATATTAATTGTTTTTAAGATTCTGCGTAAAATTCTAAATACTATGTATGTATAATGTTCTTTACCTAAGTCCAACCGTTTTTGACTTATTTTTAATTTTATGTCAAAAATGACGTTTGCAAGCCATTACATAACCATCAAATTTTTCTAAACAAAAGCCTTTATTATGAGTTGGGGTTGGGTTTCTTGTAAAGAAAGAACTTTTTAGTAGACTGTTTTGATATTTTTCCAATTATTAAATACAGAGTGGTCAAAAATTATCGTTGAAAACTATCACGATAAAAACCTTAAAAGTCATTTTTTTAAAGAAAACCCCTTTTTTTATTACCCTGTCCCATTAGGCATTAAAAATAAGGGTAAGATTTGTATGTGGATGTCTATTTAAAAAATTTATAGTTTGTGAAATATTAACGATTTAATATTTATTTATTCTAAGAATGCATTTAAGTACGGGGTAGTTGACTTTTAAGGTTTTTGTCGTAATAATTTTTGACGATTATTTATTAATTGTGAAAATATCAATATAGTCTGCTAAGTTAGTTCTTAGGCTTTTGTTTAGAAGAAATTGATTGTTATGAAATGGGTTGCAAACGTCATTTTTGACATAAAATTAAAATAAGTCAAAAACGGTTGGACTTAGGTATAGAATATTATACATAAATTATGTCTAGAATTTTAAGCAAAATTTAAAAAATAAATAATATATTAATACATTTATTATAAGGAAGTTGACATTAACTTTCGGTAAACTCCGAACTGGTAGAGCTATCAAAATATTTTAGTTGTATGTCCCCCACTGAGTTTATTTTGTTACCAAATGTTTTAAAGCTTACTTTTTGAAAAATAGATCGCTGCAGTTCCCGGTGGGACACCCTAGGCGAATATTTATAATAATTTACTTGCTTTACAAAGATTCAAAGAATTTTATAACAATTCAAAGTTTTGACTGTACTGATAATTTAAACGTATTTCTTTTATTTTAATGCCAAAATAAAACAAAAATAATACTTTTTAATTTATATATTGAATAAACACAAACAATTTAACGTGTATTACAAACTTAAAAACAATATATTGTTGCGGAGAACTTTTCGTGTAAACATTTTATAACTTTGCCGCCGTAATAATCAAGCTTAAACAATCTTTATTGGTAATTTGATTACTACTATTGTTTGTTAATTTAATATCTAGCAGGCTGTAAACTCATAAGCGATTGTTGTGAACCACTAAACCGCACCAGTATAATAACGCTCAGAGACGGATTTAGTTTTCATTTACGTGGGTTGAAAAAATTAATTTAAAGATTTGGGGATATGACAAAGTTATGTATACAGGGTGATCATTTTTAAGCCGGCACTATTGCTAACTTCTTTATTATTGGAGATACGATGTCGGTTACATTAGGAGAGTTGTAGAATTTTTTCCGCTGATTAACGTGGTGCCAACAAAAAACAATTGAACATCGGATTTTCGATTTATGGCAAAATATATACTTTTTTAAATGAAACACCCTGTATATTATGTCACCATATGAAAGATCTATTAGAGAGCTTTAAAAAAGTCCCCATGTGTTATATTTAGTTTTATATAGTTTCGGAAATGGGGCCATCCTCGGTAATTTAATAGTAAACCAGCATATTGAAAAATAAGACACCCTGTATTTTGCATCACCAATAAATAGATATTTTAAAGAGCTTTAAGAAAATACCACATTAAGTATGTCTATCTTTTATAGTTTTAAAAATTGGCATTTAAATACAAAAAATTGTAGATATAATGTCTATTTTATCTTCGACACTAAACTTGTATGCGTATAGCTTGGAACTGTGGAGATAATGACTTTTAACATTTTCAGATTTGGATGGCCATATTTTCAAAACTATAAGAGATAGACATATTAAATATGATATTTTTATTAAGCTTTTTAAAATATTTTTTCTAATGGTGATGCAATATATAGGGTGTTTTTTAAAAATGCCAGTTTAATATTAAATTCCTGAGGATGGCCATATTTCCAAAACTAATAAAAATTTGATAAAACACATGAGAACTTTTGTTGAAGTTTTTTAATTGATTTTTTAAATAGTGATAATGTACAGGGTATTTCACTTTAAAAAATATATTTTTGCAATTAATCAAAACCCGATGTCATTTTTTTGTTGGCTGCACGTTAATCAAAGGAAAAACTACTTTTTCGGAACATTTTCCAATTTAACCGACTTCGCATCTCCAATAATAAAGAAGTTAGCAATAGTGCCGACTTAACAACGATCACGCTGAATAGGGTGGACAAATTAATAAAAAAGTTAGTGGCGTACTTTCTCTTTTCAGTAGTATTGACTGTGGTGCCCACTAAAACGCCACTAGACACAATGATAGTTAGAGGTTAATAAGAGTGTTAGTACACCAAACAACTATACCAAATTTATATCAAATTGGTTGGGCAAATGTAATCATTTCTAATGTTAATGAAACACGAAAAGTCTTCCCAATCTTAACCCTTAATTATCTATTTATTTATAGACTTTGTATTTTTAAAGCATATTACCATGGGGGTATCTTCCAGATTATTTAATAGTTAATTTTTTGTCGTTAGGCAGCCCCTACACGCGATAAATGTTAACCTTTTAATAATATCAAATAATAACAGGGCTTTACAATATTAATTTTTTTAATATAAATAATATATACTATTAATATAATACTTTTGGGGTATCCACTAACTTTACCGACAAAGTTTCAGGGGTGATTCCACAATAAAAATTAGAAAAAGAACTTTTCATAAAGATATTTCCTAAACGTAAATTTAAAAAAAAGTATTTTTTATAATATTATTTATTCTATTATTTTTTTATACCAATTTAGATAATTTTAGAGAATTTGGGGTACGCCTTCCATACATTAGAAGACATTTTTTGGCTTACAAAAAAAAATAGTTATTTTGTTAAGAAAAAGGGGTACGCAACTGCAATATTCACAAACATTTTTTTTTAAAGTCTCATTTAATTTAAAACAAGTTAAATATATTTTTTTATGTTTGAATCATTACCAATCAGGCCAGATTTGCCCTTAAAGTAATGTGTTACAATTCGGCACTTGTATTTTGAACTATTTTGGGCCAGTCTGGTTACTTCTTCTTCGTTATCACCCTGTACTCTTCGTGCCATTTTAAAACGTTCGATAAAAAATATTTGCTAATGCATAAAAAGAATACGGTTTAAAGCAACAACCCAGCGAGCTCAAATGTCATCTTACGCGGATAAGATAGAATTTAAACAAAGGTATTGCCAAAGGGTTGATAAAAATTATGGTCAAAGATATGACCAATAAAAAATTAGTTTTAGAATTTTTTATTGACCTTGTATAATGTCAGCCGGTGCGGTGGGATCGGCAGCGTCGATCATAGGAGTTAAGAAACGTGGAGCGCGGCCATAATTTATATGGGTAACTTCCGACCAGGCAACTAATGCTCAGGGGTCAGCGGACGGACCGAGCAGCCACCATCCAAGTTATGGAATGAATGACGTGTGAGTAAAAGAAGTAGGGTCAAGGGCTGCAGTGCACCACCTAGGGGGCGATGGTTAGACCTACAGAGATGACTCGAAAAGGCGAAAAAAAGTTTTTATTTTTTATTTTACATGACAGTTTCAATATATTAGTAATATTTTTCTTTAATTTTATAAATAAAGCTGTAATTTTTTTTAAATTTTAAGACATTTTTCTGATTCATTCTATATTATTTAAAAATATATATTTCATTATTTAGTATTGGGATGTATTTAAAAAAAATATGTGTTGCCATTATACAAGGTGCGTCCAAAATTTTAAGTTTTTTTTTGGTAAATATAGTCTTAACCAAGATTTTTATGGCAACTTTTTGGCGATAGTAATATATAAAATAGTTTTTATCCGGTAAATCGATGGATAAAGGTTGCCTCCAATTCTGATCTCTTAATGCTAGAAGTAATACTTTTGTTAAAAGATTATGGTAAAGATAAATTAAAGTATGTTTGTTTGTTTTTCTGTTTAACATTGCTGGGTAATTTAAAAATATAAATATATATAGTAAATATAACAACCGCCATTTATAATTTATATGTATAACAAACACTGAAAATATATTATATTTAAAACAACTTTAACCCCTTTTTAATGAGATTTTCTCTGTATGATTTTGATTTAGACGACAGCGCTTTGGTATATGCGTTTAAATTAAATAGGATTAATTTTTAATATTCCTTTCGGGATCCCGACAGTAATTTCTCTTTTAAATTTTAATAAAACTGGGAAAATATTAATGGGGTCGTGCGATAGTTTATCCAGAATTTATTGTAGTGTAAATTTTGATGAAAAATAATTACGAGAAACACCTAAACCTTTTGGAAAGGTGGGTGTTGGTTAATTTATTTACTGTTTATGATTTACTTATATTACAAGGTTCATCTTTTTTATTCTTAAAATTAAAAATAACTAGGTTAAAAAAATTGGTTTTTATAAAAATGTTGTTTCGTAAATTTTAATGGGTAGTTTAAAAGTCTTTTGCACACCGGATTATAGTAAATTTTGATTTTTAATTAAATTCTCTATAAATATTGAAGTCAATCAACTTTTTTGCCCAGGTTTAAAATTGTTTCTATGTATATTTGTGGGTTTTTTTGTAATAAGTATTATTAGTAATAAATTATTTTATAAGAACTTTTATTACTTCTTTTAATAAATACCGTAACATCTATAAAAAATAGTAAAATTAGCCAAAAAATTATTATTACTATAAAAATCAAATATCTATGTCATCTAATGCCCAAAAGAATGTTGGTCTATTAATAATAACCCTTATGAAAGAAAAACATACCAACCATAATCACTACATGAACTAGCGAAACACTAAATTCGTTCTATTGCTCTGTAGCCTTAAATTTATCTAAATATTTTATTTGCAATATTAGTCTACCTACCTATTATGAAAAACATTGTTATTAATTAAACTTTTTTTTCCAAGTAATGTAAAAGAGATTCTTTGCGCTTTTAATGAAATCAAAAACAAATCATCTTTCAGTTAAAATAACTTGTTAATTAAAATATTCTCTAAACTTTCTAACTCAGCTTTACAAGCATTGACTGATGCATTTATTTTTTGTTTTTAAATGGAGTATTTCCAACATGTCTAGAAGCTTCTGTATTTATACCAATTTATAAAAAGGAGACCAATTAGTTTATGACCCACTCTTTCAAAAATAAATGAAAAAATTGTCAAAAACAAAATAATTTATCTTATTCAAAAACATTTTCAAACTTAAAACAATTTGGACTTCAAAAAATAAAAATACGAATAATGCAATATTTTTATTTCTTAAACATTTATTTATACACATCATTAAATGAGGGTGATTTTGCAGCTAGTATTTTTTGTGATTTTTTAAAGCACCGATTGTGTAAATCATTCTATTCCTTTACAGAAACTTCAAATGTATGGTTTATTTTGTGGTACGTCTCTAAATTGGTTCAAAATCATATCTTTTAGAAAGATCACAAATTGTACAATTAAATAACATTAAAGCAAATTCATAAATTGTGGTGTTCTTCAGGTTCTGTACTTGGACCTTTGTTATTTTTGTTATATATGTAAAAATGATTTAGCTTTTATCGATATAAAGGTCAATTTACCTACTATGTTTGCTGATAATACCACTATTTTATGGAACAACAAAAATAACAATGTATTCTAGGATTTAATAATTAATAATATTTTAAAAATTAAATCATGGTGTGATTCTAATTTGTTCACTTTTAATATAAATAAACTAGTAGCCTAACATTTAAACTTAAACTTAATATAATATATATTTGATTGATGAAATTGTTAAATATTTCTTCATGTAATATTTCTAGGTTTTTTGTCGATGTTTACCTAAATTTTAAAGTTTATATAGAAAAATTATGTAATAAATAAGCATCTAATTGTTATGTTATTAGAATACTCTCTAAAGAATTAAAAAATTATTCAGTTTTAAAGTCTATTTATTTTTCTTTAATCGATTCTATCATAAGATATGAAATTTGTTTTTGGGGAAACTCGTTATTAAATAATTAGTATATAAATTAATTTATTAAATTTAGCATTTGTATTACAAAAAACAGCAATTAGGTATATTTGCAAAGCTAAGACAAAAGGTACGTGTAAATCATTGTTTAAGTTAAAGGGAATTTTAACTCTTACCTCAATTTATATTTTAGAAACAGTATGTTTAATTTAAAAAAAATGTATAAAAAGTACTTTTAATTCTTTATAGGACACTAGAAAAAAATTTCAACTTTAACTCCCGAATCCAAATTCATCATTTACAAAGAATTTTTAATTTATGATTAAAAAAAACTTATAATTATTACCTTTTAAAAAATTTAAACTATCTGAAAAAGTTGTTTTTAAGTAAAGCGTATAACGTATTAAGAGAATACTTCAATGATAATTTCAATAAGTAGTACCATTACATATAGCATGTATCTTATTAATATTAATATTATTATTATTATATTTATTTTAATTTCATTGTGCTTTATAAAAAAAAAATTTTGGACAATAAAGCAATAATATTTATATTATTATTATTTTTATTAAAAAATAAATAATCAATTATTTAATTCTAATCGGCAAACAGTAGAACACTTTTAACAGAAACATGTCAGTTTCAAGGTTAAAAATAAGAAAAATTCAGGCGGATTCACTACTTACAGTGGCGTAGCTACTATTGGACAAGATAGGGTTCTGCTCCAGAGCCCTCAAGCTTAGGGGCCCCTTGGAGGTTGAAATTGGGCCCTCGGGTAAGTACAGAAATAGAGAAATAGTGAAAACAAATAAGAGTTAAATAAAGGGAAGGACTTTTTCATTCATATTTTTTTGCTTTTTACATCTTTTGAGATCGCGGTAAGTATGAATAAATATACATAAAGAAAATAGAAAAAAGCAAAAAAGGTTCTAAGGATCTTTTTTGTTGTGCTCTTGAAATTTTTAGAGGCTCCATTTTTTTTGCCCCAGGGCCCCGGCTGCCCTAGCTATGCCACTAACTACTTACCAACAGAGCTTACTATCCAGTCAATTATTTAGCCCTATTAATATATCATAAGGACATTTATTTAAACTTTGAACTGTCTGATAGAACAGTTTATTTCTGTCTTTTTCATGGCAGTAAAATTTCGATCAAATACGATCTAAATCACCATAATTTATTTAAAAATAATGATAACGTATTTCTGCTGGTTTCAAAAACACGCATTAAGGCCACCCACTCTCCTTTGCAAAACTTGGTGAAGTAAGGCCGCAGTTATGATAGAAGAAAAATGACGATCGGTCATAATCATTTCCTAATTAAACCAACTTACCGGCAGTGTAACCACTAGCCATTTGCATTTAGATATTTTTAATTATTGCGATTATCCAAGGGCCATACGGTATGAGGGACTTTTCTGGGACCAAATATACAAGCTATTACAAATTCAAGGGCAACCATTAGAATCTCGGAAAAAGATACAGGATTTTTATTTACTATTTCGTCATTCAAAATTACTATTTTGTTCCCAAGCGTTCGGGGAAATTTGCGTTCACATATAAGCGTTATCAATTTTTTTATGACAGGCTACAATAAAGTAAATAAAGGCATTTAATTAAACTAAATAATTGATTTTAATACAAGTAATTAATGTACGCATATTACATTAATTTTTTAATGTTGTTAATAAATTATAAAAAAACAAATAATTAATTAAAGAGAAAAATAACAATCACTAATAAAAAAAATTTATAGATACTTACCTGCGAACGGAAATGTCTACGAACGTTTGGAATAAAATGGTAATTTTAGTTAGCAAAATAGTTAATGGTTTTTCGGTTTAAAACGTCGCATAAATAGAAAGGTGTAATATGTCGTTGGATTTGAAAGTAAAAACACGAGTTTAATAAGTTGAAAACCAAATATACCGCCTTAAAAAAAAAAAAAAAAAAAAAAACAAAGAGTTGAGTGAGATATTTCTTTAATACAAAAAATTATTCATGGTTATACAAAATAAGTAAAGATAATCTTATTTTACATAAACATTAAATAAAACCATAAGCTTAAGATCTAAACAAAAGTATCTAGTGACCAAAGAACAAACTCTTTGGTCTTTGCAACTTTATTAAAATGTTTTATTCATAAAATTTACAAAGTAAATTAAGTCGAAAATGATGCAACCACCCCTAAAGACAGTTTGTAATCAATTTAAGAAAGATCTTTGATACTAATTTTGAGCCGTAGGCCAAAGGAGATAGCAAAACTAAGTTTTGTAAAGTTTGGGCTACACATTTCCCGAAACAATTCATCAAACACCGCTTTTCGCTTATCTTGCAAAGTGACTGTCACATTTAAAATAAAGTTTTGACTTTAATACGCTTTGTAAAAAAAAATAGTTATTAGTTATGTACCTGGTGTCAAGTTATAAATTTAAACCTTCCTTATCTTTTTGTTTTTAATCATGCAAAATGTACAAAAATGGTAGTTTATTTTGTTAATTCTTTAGTTTTAAAATTAGTAATTTGATTATTATTTCCTCTTAAGATATACAGGTAACGACAGAAGGTAGTCTTTTTTAAACAAAACACTCCTCTTTTATACTAATAAACTGTTTTTAAAACATTTAAGAAAATATAACATTTGATATATCTATCTTAATTAGTTTTAAGATTTGACTATCACATGTGAAAGATAACTTTTAATTTCTAATAGAATCATTATAAATTTACACTTCCCAACTTTTCAAAGTTGGACACCATTATATCTTTATTAAATTTACTGTTTAAACTCTCTTCTTTAAGGCAAAGTATGACCCGTACTTACGTATGGCTAATACGTCATCCTATTACGTATGGTCAATGATGCGTCGCGTCGAACTGATTGGATTGGAGTGCGATTCAATTCTAGCTAGGATTTCCCAACGAAGTTTTGAGACCCCAGAAATAAAGAAGGCTTAAGTAAAAGGAGTGGGGGTGGATCAAGGGTCTCAAAACCTACTAAAGATGTTGAGTTACATAAATAGTAGACAATATTTAGTCAATAATTACGCTTGTAACATATAAAAAGTCACAGTCTTCATGAAACAATTGCTATATATTTTTTTAATGTATAAAACAAATGAAAATACTGTTTTCCTGAATTGATATTGTTGTATCTGTATTTGTCGTCAGAATGCTATTATTGCTTAAGATTTACAGGGTAAAAGTACAAAAGTATAATTTTTTAAAGTTGAAAACCCTGGATGTTAAATCGACGTTAAAAATATACCTTACCAATTATAAAAGTATTACAAAAATACCTTTTTTATTTGTTGATCTTTTATAGTTTTGGAAATATGGCCATACAAATAATTTTTAATAAGCTTTATTGTTGCCGTGATTTACCCAATTAAAACGTATACTACCTATTCTTCAGATTTGGATGGCCATATTTTTGAAACTAATTAAGATAATTTTTAGTTGTGATATTATATAGGTGCAGAGTGTTCATTTTAAAATAATCATACTCTTTGTAATACCCTGCATATTTTAAAAGATAATAAAAATCCAATTTCTTATTTAAAGGACCACATAATTACTTTATTAAACTGATATTTTTGTTTATTTTTAGAATAAAAAATAAAAACTTAGGAAGGGTGTAAAATCTGTAACTTGACAGCTGATACATTTAAAATTTAACTGTTACAGTTTTCTTAAAATAAAATATAAAAAATAATATTAATCTAATCTACTTTATTATCAAAAAAAAAAGTTATATAAAAACAAACGGGACATATTGAACTTAACCCTAAAAGTGTGATTTATGGATATTTTATTTTTAAATTGACTTTTTAAATAAAAGCACCCAGCGCAGCAATAGAAAGCTAAAAAATGAGTTTAACAGTTAAGTAATAAATATCTAATAAAAAATGTTTGTTAATAAACTAAACAAAGAAGTTAAAACTGTAAAAGCAAAAATTAATAAAAATCACACAGGACATCTAAAGAATTTCTGAGGATGACCATAAAAATATGTCTTATTATTTTACCGTTAAATTTACTTTTAGATTTATATTTGACTTTACAAATTTTTGTCCCTTCAAATATCTATTAGGTAGTTTTTCTTCGTTATATGCAGATATTTTTGACTTTCTGTTTTTAGAATAAAAGTAAAAGTTTTGCCTAAAAAAAACTAATTTGACCTTGAAGTATCTATTAATGCCAATTTTTAAGTTAAATAAAAGGTTTAATGTATCTTATTCACGGCCCTTTGTTTTAAAGCTTTTAACCGTGTTCATGCTTCTAAGAGAGTTTGTGTTATAGTGTATAATAAGATGGATGGTAATTGTTTGGGTACACGCCAAAAATTAAATTAAAAGTACCAAAAAATTTAACAAAATTAAAACAAGTAAAAAGATAACTAAAAATCGATGATTCGGTGGCAAGTCTGCCACCGTTGTCAAGATAAATTGAATAAAACTAATATAAATCAAAATTAACTATTATTAAGGTTTAAAATTTTAAAATTTTTATCTTTTTTTTATGATATTCTAAGAACTCTTTGATATTAAATGTCAAATATGTTTGTTTAGTATAAAATACAAAATATCCACCGAAACGTCGATTTTTAGTTATCTTTTTACTTGTTTGTTTTTTGGTTTTTTGGTACTTTTAATTTAATTTTTTGGCGTGTACCCAAACAATTACTATCCATTAAATAAATCGGCCGAACTATAGAACATATCGTTAATTCATTGTATAATAAAACAATGATAAAATTGACTTGGGTATAAAAGCTTCTTAGGGGGCGGACAGACTAAGGAGCGTCAGGTAAGTAAGCGATTTTTGCAAGGTAAAGGCTGCACGTAAATTTTCGTCTACCCGAGTGTGTCGATGTGGCCACTTATATTTTATGTGTTCCAAAATACCTCGTATCAAAACACGTGTCTTCGTTTTTATACCTTTTATTAACAATCAAACGTAACTATGGTTACAATAACGACAAATCTTAACTTGTCAATGTCTCGAAGTTTACACCACAAAAGTTGAATCTATACTACTACTCCAAGCTTTTTCATTGGCCCTTTAATAATATGGTGGAAGAGAAAAGAATAATCTAGAATTTTGGAAAAATATCGCGAAAATCCATAGTACACGATGGATAAAGTTCTCAATGGATAATTCGGGCGTTTTCGGAAACATTTCGAAAGTGATAAAACTTGAAAAAATTAGGGAAAAATTATTGAAATAAATTAACAGACTAAATTAAATGATCCTAACTCTCTAAAATTCTCTTAACCTAAACACATTTTTAAAAGTCTGTAACATATGCATAAGCTTCCTAAATAATTGCACGATTGCATAAGACTTTAGTAAAAGCACAGAAATGTGTAATTTAATTGGTTTGAACGGTCATAGTTAGTTAATCTTTTTTTAATTTGCTTTATTGAGGACTTAAAAAAGATTTAAATAATCAGAACTAATCATAACCACCCCAATGGGACAGTTTTGCATAACCGCCTATAGCGCTTCAAACCAATCAAATTACACGTGTCTGTGCTTTTTACTGTACTCAGCTTGCATAACGCTGGCTCGTTTTTAAGTTTAATACACTTCATGTAAAAAAAATGTCGTAGGTACGATTAAGACAGTGTTGCTATTCTTAATTATAAGATCACATCTTTGCTGGTTCTAAAGCTTTTTATTTTAAATATTTTTTTCACATTTATATTTTACTGCATTTTCTGTAAAATAAAACCAATTGCATTTATAGTAGATATAAGCTGAAACTTCATATAATTACCTACGTTTCTGTTAATTCTTTTTATATAAACTTTATAACTTTACTTAAAACTAACTTAAACTGATACGATGTAAAATATGTATTAGCATTATCCAGTAATAAAGAGTAATGTTAGCCTATTTACTAGGACTAATACCTTGAGCTATATGCCTTAAGTGACTTATAAGAAACTATATTAAAGTAAACGAGCAACTCAGTGGCAATCTGTGACACAGTTTTACTAAAATGAGAATAAACCATTCTTTATCTAGAAAGCAGAGGATACAAATATATTGTGTATATGGACAAGAAAATAAACTTTTATATAATATTTATATTTATTTTGATTTTAAAATCTACAAGGGCAAAATTTTGTTATTGAAGCATAATATAAAAGTACTAATAAATTATTTTTTATACCACCCCAAAGCCTGTAGTATGGTTTATATAATATCACTTATATAAGTGCTTATTTTTTAAAATAATTATTTGATTTCTGTAAATATACATAACCTATATTATTTATTTTTATATTAAGTCCAGTAGCGTCTCGAACTGCACCTAAACGATTTTTTTATAAGGAATATATCATATTTATTTTTTTCCTTATTTATTTTGTTAGGGTTTAACGAAAAAATAATCCTGTTTATTGCATGTTTCTAGACTAAAAAAAACATTGAAGAAATTAGTTAAACAGTAAATTAAAATTACCAGTTTAACTTTATTAATTGGTACTAAAATGTGGCCCTTAAATAAAAAAAAAAAATCAAAAAATACACACACGTAAATGAAAGTAGATATTTAATTTGAGAATATTTCATTATACAGAACTTACATTTCCCTTATATAAAAAGTCCAATCACACACTTTTTACTTTATAATATTACAAATCAGTACTAAACGACATCTTTTAGTTGCAAATTTTTAATTTAAATTCATCAAATTACAAAATTACACTGACAGATATTCAATAGGTTTTTAAAGGTTTTTATAATGATGCAAAATCAAAAAAAAATTGTTTAAAATACACCAGGCGACCAGTTTAAAATTTCAAATTTATATGATTAATTTTTCTACTGTATTATATTATAATAATTTGTTTTTTTTTAAATATTTAATTGACATTTTTCTCGTCATCAAAAGAAATAGTGTAATATATAAGAAAAAAATTTAGATTTTAGCTCTCGGTTTATTGTCTTCCTTCGCTTCGTTCCGAAAAACAATACAACAAGAATCTACAGAATTTTTTGCTTATATAATAAATACCTAATATATCTAGTCTAATTATCTTCACAAAAATAATTATTTAAAATATTCTAAAAAGTTTAACTGCTTCTGTGTCTTGAGAACAAAAATTTTACTGACTCATGTTTATATAGACTTCTTTTTAATGAAGGAATCGTATCATGGCAGTTTGGCAACACAGTTTAAGAACATCCCCATGTGGTGGATTGCCAAACTATTTGCAAAATCGTTGCATACTTAGTACATACTGTAATGAATTTACCAATGATAAATACAATGTCTTGTCAATTTTTTTATTTATCTTTTAATTAGTTATTTTAACGTGTTTCTATTAGTTATTTTATCATATTTTTATTATTATTTTAATTTTTCCATAAATAATATTTGGCTTATTAGAAAGTACCAAAATTTGGTGTGTGGTTTTATCTTATAAACGTCTTCAAAATAATTGTCTTTCACAATTTTGCTGTACGATAAATGTGAAAGCCAATATTTAAAGGTAAGAAAACTAACATGGGATTTCTTATTGCCAGTCTGGCGGTGCACCACGTTATGTTTAAACCTAAAAAAGACAAAAATAAAAAAATTCTAGAAAAAATACATATTAATGTTTATTTGTGTATTTAAAGCAAAGGCAATAATTTGTTACTTTTTAAATACCAGCCTAAATTATTTTTTACATCTTTTTTTTTATAAAAGTCAAATATTTTTTTGTTATTTTAAATCTATCAGCAATAAAATAAGTAGTGCTATTTTAGGTTAAAAATTATACCATAGGATTTTTAGTATTTAACCTAGAATATACTGTTGTTGTAGATATAATGATGTTTACTATTTATTATAAGACATACATTTAAATTAACAAACTTTTAAATTTTTAGGGTTTTTTAACATGATTATTTTATTATAATTTTTTTTTAAATGAACATCTAAATACAATGTTAACTTTAACCTTTTTTCATTATTCTTATTATATATCCACCTTAAAACGAAAAGTAATTCTTGTTCCAAAAGGTGATTAAAAATCACATATATTATAATATGATATGAGCATAGTATTTTCTAACTTTTATATCAGCCTACAATTTTTTAACCTATAAGTTTTTTTTTATTTATTATAAGACCTTAATTAAATTTAACTAACTAATAAATATTTAGGTTTTTTTGACATGAATATTTTAATTACTTTCTTTTATAAAAGATAAACTTCTAAATACAAAGTTAGCTTTAATTTTTTGCCTATACCTATACCTTTGGCAGTAATTTATTACTTTTAATACAATTATTCTTATACAGGGTGTTTCAGAACCAATTTTACAAACTTTAGGGGCTAATTCTAAAACAAAAAATAAGAAATAAACTTCATATGAACTAATGTCCTAAGCGTGATAGTTTTTGAATTGAATTTAAAAAATATAATTTTTTGTAAGCCAAAAATGTTTGTTTTGTGCAGTGGAGGCGTCGTTCATATTTTTTAAAAATATTAGAATGGTATGAAAGTTATTATAAAAAAATAAATTTCGAATTTTTTAAAACTAAGACGTTTAGGACATATGTTTTTGTAAAGTTTTTTTGTTTTTTAATTGTAGAATTACCCTTTAAAGTTTGTCGAATAAGTTGTGAAACACCCTGTATATCCATTTGAAAATAGCAAATAAATTAATCTTCCCAAAGGTGATAAAAAAATCACAATTTATAAGAATATATTATGATCATACAACTTTTTTTATTTCAAATGTTTTCTTAACTCACCGCCTTTATTGTTTTAAAATTGTATAACCATCCTTTACATATTAATTTTTAAACAGGCCTTATAATTAGGATCCTAAAACTTTTTGGAAAGAGTAACAGCAGGTTTTAGCAAGTTTCTTAATATTACCACCATTAAAAGCATTGGTAAAATTATTAAGATTTGCGCGTTTCAAATATACATTATTTAACTTTGTGAAGTGACAAACAGCTTTTATGTTTTCACCAGTGTTTCGCAGTAAAATACATATTTGGGAGGTTCTCAAAAATGTGGGTATTTTACAATAACTTTTCTAGATTATATTTGTAAAAACACGGTATTACACTGAACAACTTATCCATAGTAAATAAATGATTAACCATTAAGTAAATAATACCCGCTGGCTAATCTTTATGATCACACTTATTTTGGTAAACGGGAAACATAATACAAGGTAATAGTTTCAATGTAATAATAACAAAAAAAAATTGTTTTGTTTTATCATGTGCGTGAAAAATATTGTTACCTATTATTATATTCAGGCAATTTTAAGATTTAGGAAAATAATTTTACTATCACATACTTAAAGGTGTTTATAATTGTTACAATTAAGTTTCAACCATTTATTGTAATGAACTTTCCAAGGGGCGCCAGACTAATTCTGTGTATTTTTATATTTAAATATTAGAATATAATTAAAAGGTGTTTTAAACCACTCATATTATTTTAAGACTTATGTATACTTATGTTATTAACATAAATAAATTAATTTAAATTTGAATTTTAATTTTTTATATATTTTAATATAGAAATTTAAGTGGTAAGTTTATTAAAAAGGCAAATTGCAAGGTAAAAATAAAACGAAAAAAGTATCCAGACCCAT
Organism: Listronotus bonariensis; assembly: GCA_014170235.1. Lineage (NCBI taxonomy): Eukaryota > Metazoa > Arthropoda > Insecta > Coleoptera > Curculionidae > Listronotus > Listronotus bonariensis. The sequence goes on from JACEGR010004090.1 coordinate 28,161, forward strand.
GAAAAATATTCTTATGGTATAATATTATATCTTAACTAATAATTTTTTTGTAAACCGTTAAACTTTTCTTGGATAGTTACTTTTATGCGAGCATTTTGGTAGGTAAAATTTATATATTTAGGTTTACTTAAAGCGGACTTAAAAATACAATAGTAGTCACTAAAGATAATATACAAAATGTTTTAAAACAATTTTAAAAAAATTAAAAGATGATTCCATGTTTAAAAAAAGACACTTTTTTATATAAACCTTGCGTGAAAAGTCAACCATTAGAAATGTATCGCGATATAAAAACGGCAAAAAAAAGTGTTTTTTTTTAATTTTATTTTTTAAACTGAAAGCCATAGAGTTATAAAATTTTATAAATAAAAATACTTTTATTAAGACAATTTATACATATTTTTATAAGTTTTTAGGAACTAAAAAAGTAAAAATACACTACCCCTGTCATTCCTGTTGACTAAATTTAAAGAAAAATTACGCAACGAGATTTAAAAAAAATAGCCTGGTTTAGTTAAAAACTATATTTGTCTCTGGAGATTTTTATTATAACTTATAAGTTATAGAAAAAGAACTAAATAAATGTAAATTATTTTATTCTAGGATATAAGGATTAAATTTAGGAATCTAAATATATTCTGTCACATATCAAGATGTTTCCTTTTAACATGTCTTTGTACTTTAAATACAAATTTATCTGTATTTAAAGTTCAGCCATTATTTTTCTGCCATTTTCGTTCCGCAATACCTCCGTAGTAAAAAAAGGGAAAGGCGGGGGTCGGGGATGTCCAAATAAAAAAATGTAGCTTTTAAACCGTAATGCAATGATCACTGTTATTTATAACTTTTTAAAGAATGTAGACAAAAGAAAGACAAAAAAGAACAGACAATTAGAAAATTATGCAAAGAAAAAGCAAAAAAATTAAATACCCGCCTGATTTTATAAGTATAGTAACCAACCGAAAACATAAATAATTAAAACGTGAGCCAAGCCCAATGCTAAAATGCTTGGCTGTGGGCTACGCCGCAAAAAAAAATAAAAATCTGCATTAGTGGAAAGTTTTATACAAAATCCAAATATGTATGAAATCTTAAAGTAGGGTAGATTTCACTTGGCCATTTTTAAAATTAAAAAAATATTTAAATTATTTGAGTAACTTTATAAAATGACTGATGTAATGAAAAGTGGCCAAAACAACATACCAAGAATAATTTAAGTATTGAACTTGGATCACGTTTTTCACATTTATGTTTTTGGTGGGATAGTTAACTTTAAAGTAATTAGGTAACCAAAGTAAAAAGATTGTTTCATAAAAAGACAATTTACATTTGACATTTTTTTATCTCGTAATATTGTGTTTTCTTTTATTTTTTTAATAATGGTATTTTTAAGCATAAATTATTTACGCAATAGTACATTGGGTAACATGTAGAAAAACCAATATATTTTTAGACGATGGTGAGATCATCATCATTGTTCGGAACCAAAAATCCGAATATGCTCTCCCTCGAGTTGCACATTTTTTTATCGATTTAAATAATTCTTTAGTTTTGGTTCTAGGCAGCATATATTTATGTTTTCTTTAGTATAATATATAGGTAAAAATATTACAATGATTTTATCTTGATTAAATACATTACTAAAATATCACATTTTCATGTATTGTTGATTGATTTCGACAAACGTCATCATTTAATATTAAAAGCATAGGAAAAGGTAAGCGTCCGGAAAAATATTTCCGGCCATGGCCGGAAAAGTAAATTGCCTATCAGCGACATTTACCTACAGGAATAATGAATTGGACAGATAAAAAACTTTTTAAAATATGTAGATTTCCATCCAAACGATCAGGAAAATAAAAGAATACCAAAATGCATATCATATACTCATAAGTAATTTAAGCTGAAAAAAAAAAACCCTATAAAAAGCTATTTTTAAAGAATGACTCAGCTAGCCACTCAGGTGTGCGTACGAAGCCATTACAAGAAATTTACACCATTCGGAAACAAAGATAGTCACTTTAAATTATTCATAAAAGAGAAAGTACAAAGTTAGTTTGCAAATGCTGGAGTGGGTTTGTCATTTTGTAAATAAATGATATATTTAGAATTCTGGGAAATGTAATTTTGTACGAAAATATTAAATGCATTAAGTGGACAAAAATAATGTCTTTATTGTATTTTAAGAAAAAAGACACTTGCAGAAATAAACAATTTAAACAATTAACACTTTTCTTATTTTACCTGCCATAAGATTGATACATATCATATTTTGTCATGTACAGGCTATTTATTTATTATTTTTATTTATTTTGAACATAAGGGACACAAACAGGTAAAACTGGGGTTTCCAAATATGAGATAAAATATAAATAATGATAAGGTAAGAATATAGAAAATTTTAACAAAATTGTAACTAAATACTTACCTAAAATTAAAGGTAGGATACTAAATAAAAACCAAAAATGAATGATACAGTCATGCGCAATAAACTAACTGCAGAAAAATACTAAAAAATTAAGCCTAAAATATCAAGCAGGCACATTGGGCAAGAGGAAAGTCAAGTGAAGCCAGAGTTACTAAACTTGTTTTTAAATATGTTTTGTTTGTAATAATGACATTAAGATAAAGCTGATTTTGTTACAAAAGCTTTTGTTCTGTCTTGCTATGCAACAAAAAGGATAATTTTGAGCAGAATGGGTACGCCTTAATAGCAAATAAAACAATTTATTTGTTTTTAGAGCCCGTTAAGAAATGTTAATGTAAATTTGCTGAAGAATTTCTGGGCTTTTTATTATGTTAATAAAAATTTTAAATAAAAATAGCACGCAGGATATGGCTCTTTTATCAGAGACTTCAGATAAATATGACTTCAAGCCTAGAAAAGATCATTATTTGGAATTAAGAAGTTTCGTTAAAAGGAAAAATATTTATTAAATGTATTTTTTTCTAATCGGTCAATATGTATTTGCTGCGGATTTTAAACAACACTCGGAAAATTTAACTTACTCAGGACAAAACAGTTGTACAAGCAGAAGATTCGTGTAGCATTCTTAAAAAGTTTACATTTTCTTGGGACGTAACCCAATATTTTAGAAGCAGAATTAATAACAGATTCCACATGTAAGTCAAAAAAAGTTTAAAGTCAATGATTATTGATTTGTGTATTATTTGGTTTTGATTGTAAGAGAACGTAATGAAGGTGCACTTAGATGGATTTAGATATGGGCTATTTTTTCACAATACTCTTCCAAGCGGTCTAAGTCACTTTGAAACTTGTCACAGTCTTTAGGGCCGTTTATACTGGTAATAACTTTTAAATCATCTGTGTAGGGCAAAAAATCAGAGTAATAAAAACAAGACTTGTTAAATGTTATTTAGATATATTATAAAAAATAAAGGTCCTAATAGTGAACCTTGAGGTTCACCGTCTGTACGTGGATATAAATAACTTAGAAGTAAAACTTTAAATTAAAGTATCCAGTATCCTTGTATACTATAGACATAATTAAGAAGGTAATTGTTAAATTTAAAAAAAAAAAAAGAAAAAAAGTCCAGGTACACAGTGTGATTTTCCTATACGCGTAAACTTGAGAAAATATTGCTAAGGACAAACAATGTTTATTAATGAAACAAAAAAGAAGTAAAAAGTCTTTTAGTTTTTGGAAAGATAATCAATTATTTGTTCATTGGTTTGGTTAAAAAAAAAAAAAAATTAGTGGATTATTCTGTAACAAAGCAAAAAATATTTTAATATCGTCTTTTCTTAATATTAGGTATAATTTGTGCTAAGAATTAACGTTCCTATTTATTGTTTATTAATTAAATATCTTTTTAAGTAATCGTATATTTTACGTCATAAGTGTTTTACTTTTGGAATAACAAAATGTTAAAATTTTAAACAAATATTGCTTTTTATGCTTTTAAAATTCAAAGGACGTTTTTTGACGCACACCAAAAATAAAATTTTACCAGCGTTGTCCTTGTTATGAAAAAAAAAAGGTACACCCTGCACTTTTTTAATCATATACTCATAAGTAATTTAAAAAATTTAAAAATATTAATTTGAATTTTTGTTTAATTTTTAATTACTTTTTGAGATTCGTTTGTTAAGTTCGTTTCAGTAGAGTTATTGCAAACAGTAGAGAAAAAAAAACATGAAAAAGTTGTGATAAAAAATTACCAAATTTTAAAAAGCTCTCTTTTCTTAAAACTTTAAATTTTCAGTTACACTTTAAAATGTTTTTTAAACCTAGTTTTAATTATGTAACTATATATTTTCAATAAAACACTAAAATAAATTAAAGAAAAAAGTTTCCCAGAATTTTTATAGGCTTATTCTTTTGCCTAAAGTAAAATTTTTGTTTACATTTAAATCTTGAATTAACCAAAAAAAAAATACTTTTTCATTTGCTGAAAATATAAATTAACTTTTTTGGTTGGTAGGTTTTATTTTATTTTATTTATAAAGCAGTTTATGTTACTTTATTTAATTTTTAGTAGGTATTTTTTTATTAAAATGATCCCTGCTTTCTTTCTTTTATGTACTTTACAAAATTAAAATTATGTATTACATTTGTTGCTTTTCCTAAAATCTAAGTATTGGTGTCTTGTTCTTCATGCATTATTTGGCCTAATTCTCCAGATAAAGGCTTTATGCTTTTTTTAGTATTTTGTTTAAATAGGATTAATTTTATTTTACTGGTGTTTAAGTTTTTTGGTAACTACAACCTTTTAGGCAACATTTTGCTATAGTAGTAGCTACACTAATTAGCTCTATACAGAGTGTTTTCCTATTGCGACAAGAAAAACTTCATAATACTAGTGTGTATGTTAAACTCTTGTTAAAATTTTCCAGGACGCTATAGTATAAGACATAAAATGCAAATATTATGAAACAGCGTTATTGTACATGCAGGTACAATGTTGTTTCACTCTTATTTTGCTGTGAAATGTCATAGTCTAAACCATAGATAGGTCGTGTAAACTTATACCTAACCGTTTGCGGTACGGGAAAACGTTTTATAAAAAAAAACACTTTAAGTATAAAAAAATGATATTTTTAATTAAAAAACATGTTTTACCATTGTGTTGAAACATACAAAAGAAATTCTTATAACGAAAAATAAAAAAAACTTGCTTATTTAAGAAAAATGGTGGTTTACATTTTGATTCACCATACAAGAAAGGTATATGATGATAATAATTATTTTCTACAGTGACCGCCAGAAATGTTGAACCATATGGAAAACTTAATTCAGTTCGATCAACTTTCTATACGGGATAAGTTATAGAAGTAAGTTTTTATTCCAATGATGTTAATAGGAGGCTCTGCTTTTAAAATATGACATAAGTTTTAATTCTTAAAAAAATTCCAAATAATATTGTTTTCTAAATTCAAAAATAAAAGTAGTTTTCTCTTGTGTCATATTCGTTAATTTGCACCTACCTCGTATATGCTATGGTTAATATAAATTTTGATTAGTGTTTTGTAGGTTTTGCTGTATGCAGAGATTTAAAAATAAAAAGTTTTCTCACTGTATATGTGTGAAAGAATTGTTAGTTTTATCCTAAAACCTAGTGGGACATGACAAAAAATACCAATGTAGTTTGCTTCTGTTATTTAACACTAAAAAAGATCAAAGGAGAAGTGAGAGTTGATAATTTTAATAGGATCTGTAGGACCGCATTTTATTCTAAAGCTACTGGGGCATATACATATATTGCCGACTTTGCTAAATACAATTTTATTGTGTTTTTTTGTAATATCGCCAAGGAAACTAGATCTTTTTATTCCAATATTCTAACTAGTTGTCATTATTAGATTTTAATATGGCTGGCAATAGATCTGGCTCCATAGAAATGTTTTCCTTTTAAGGAACAACTTTGCCTTCAGATTCATTGTCTAAAACTTTTGAAGAAATATCCTGCTTATTATTTCAATCTATCATTTTATTAAGTTCATTCTCTGTCATGTTTGTTAGCCCGAATGGCAAATGATGACTTAAACTTGTATAGGCCATATCCAAAATAAACACACCTTTCGCGTACGGTGGGATAAAATTTAAACTAAATTTTTCTCTAACAATAATTATTAAGCTGTTTAATGGTATGTATACATCATAATATCCATAAAGAAAACTTTAACTAGAAGTTGTTTAAAACTTACCCTTAATACGTGGCAAAACATACCTACACATATCTTTAAAACTGCATTAGTCAAAAGAATTCAGCGCCATTAATAACAGGTAAACTTCTTTTCTTTATATTTTTATTATACGCACGTTTTAATTTGACATTTGGCAGCAAAAGACAAAGAATAAACGGTGATACTAAAACTCTAATACCAAAAGATTTGGTGGGCTAAATTGCAACAGACGAATCGGAGAATCAAATTCCCGAGGATGGCCACAACTCCATCTTAACTCAAGATTTGACGGTAAATAACTCTTAAAAGAGTGTCTTAATCGAAAATTCGAAAGTGGACTTTTTGTAAAGCGTTAAATTTTGCAGTAGCATATGCGATTAGTAGATTTTTCAATCTATTGTTGTCTGAGAAAATATTAAAGAAAAAGTCCAAAGATCCCATGTTACTTAAATGGAAAAACCAACATGATTTCAACACGGTTAAATCAGGCATGAGGAGCATTTTTACAACCGATTTTTTAAGGCCATAAACTAAAAGTTCAGGGGTTCAATCGTTAAAAAAAAATCGATTTGGAAAATAACGGACACCTAATACCTAATCAGCCTTATGCTGTAAATAAATTGACAAGTTTCAAGCTTGAAATTATAAGATAAAAATGACATTTGACGGTTAATTTAATATTTGCTATGCACTAACAAATTCTAGTCAATGTTGAAATTGAAATGTTTTTAGCATTAGAGTTTGTTACTGCATAGCAAATATTGAATTATCTGTCAAATGCCATTTTTATTTCATAATTTCAAGCTTGAAATAAGTCAATGTATCTACAGCATAAGACTGATTATATAATATGCAACTTCTCAAAATTTGATTAAAAGTAAATTACAACGTTGTTCGAGCCGACTCTTAAATTATCCATATTATGGACGGTTATAAAAACCAGACAGGAGAAATATAAAATGTTATAAGCAATTATGATCAATTCTGTTAACTTTCTGTCCCTTTTTCTTTATTGACTAAATTCGCCACTTTTCCAGCATTTAATCAAATAAAGCTCGACCCCTTAGGTTTTTTTTTCGTTCGTTTTTTCTTTTTCATTTTGCCGATGGCAGGTTTATTGAGATGGCATCCAGCACTCTCGAAGGTTTTTGGTTATTGTTATTTACAAAGACCCACGCACCGGAACCCCGTAATTCAAAATCGTCACATGTATCGCTCCAGAATCGATATACAGTGGGTGGTTCTGTCAAAAACAAAGAAAACATTATAGGTATTTAATATAAAGATATATTAAGTTTAGGGTTCTCTAGAAACATAAAGTTAGTAAATGCTTTTTTGCGGAATCTCTTTTTAAGGTGTCTCCACACTTAGCGAATATATACGGCCGCACAGCCCTGACCATATAAGACAAACATTTGCGTACGTTTTGTTTGGTAAAGAATCTGACGTTCACATTTAGTGAAAGTATGCGTGCAAAGTAGTTCGCCTTTGTTTCCACAGTTTTTGTCTGCTTGCTTTCTTTTACCGCATGTATGTTTATACATACACATTCCAAAAAAAACAGTGAGCAGCAAATTTTCTTCAGGTGTGTCCACACTGAACGTATACGGCTGCACCGCCATGACTGTATACGCCAAATAAGTACTTACATACGTTCTGTTCGGCATGCAATTTAACGTACACATTTAGCGAAAGTATGCTTGCAATGTCGTTCGCCTACGTTTGAACAGTTTTTGTTAGCCTGTTTTCTTTTACCGCATGGTATGTTTATACGTACACATTCCGAAACAGTGTGCAGTGAATTTTCTTTAAAGGACCGCATGCGTTCATAGAATTATTTACGTCAGCACTATCCGAACGCATATGTTTGTTGCCGTGCGGCCATATAGTATGTTCGTGTGGACACACCTTTACAGTTCGCAGATAACTTTATCTATTCTAATATTATAAAGAAGTAAAGTTTGTAACCTTGTTTGTTTGCTTGTTTGTTTGTTTGTTTGTTTGTTTGTAAAGGCTAATCCTAGGAATACTAAACCGATCATGAACATTTTTTCACAATCAAAAAGCTTCACTAGTGCTATAGGTTATAATTATATAAAAAAATGTTTTGCTTTTGGTAACAATATAAGTTTAAGGTAATAATTAAATATATAACATATTTTTATTATCTTGGACAATTATTTATTAAAGCGCAATTAAAACTTTATTTTATAATAAAAAATATTTAACATATAAAAATTTAAAAAACCTTTATTTTATATCTTTAAAAACACTTTCATTCAAATGTAGATCTTAAATAATAGGTAAATAAATCATTTAAATAACTACACAATTTAAATTGATTCTTTTTATTTAGTTGACAAAATCAATTTTAAATATACTTAGTTGGTTTAACTTTGTTCTTTGGTATATCTAACTAATTTTTTATAAACGGCCCAAAACCAAAAAAAAAATGGGTTTTTCTTGCAAAGAAATAATAATGGCTTATATTTATACAATTTTTATTATTTTATTTTCTTAAACGTTATACTTTGGTTTTTGAAAAGCTTTTTACTGGTTTTGCACCACTGCGAAATAGGGTGAAACTCAAAGCTTGACTCCAGGTTTCAGGGCTGACGCCTTACTTGTGACGGCCAATTTATTCTACGTGTCTTATCGGAGCTTTCTTTTGGCGTCTTGTTGTTCACTTTTAGTTTTGGCAACAAAATCTGGATGTTTATGTTTCCAAATTTAGAACTTGCTCTATATATTTAAAGGAGACCATGAAAAATATAGTGTCAAAAGAAAGAATCGATAAGAAACGCCAATTTGTTTTATGTAATATTTTGTATTTCTTTTTCGATAACACTATATATTTAACCAAATTTTTCCTACGGTATTTTTAGTAAAGATGTAAAAAAGTATACAAAAACTGTCTTAGACTATAACTAAAACTTAAGTGAGTAATTATTTATTTTTTTATGACCGGCTACGATAAAGTTGAAGGGAATATTTGATTAAATACAATGTTTTATTTTAACAGGTATAAATAAATTTGTGTTAATAAACTCTTGTAGCTTGTTAGTTAAATTATAAATAAACAAATAAATAAAATAAAAAATGTTAATAAGTGGTAATAAAAAAAAGTGCATACGCGAACGGAAATTTCCTCAATACGTTTAGGATAACATCGTTTTTCAGTGGCAAAAAAATAAATGATGTTTTTTCGTTCAAATAGTGGCATTAGTGTAAAGTGTGATATGTCGTTAGATTTATAATTTAAATACGAATTATTTAAGTTTAAACCAAAAATTTCCCCTATTAAAAGAGAGACAAAGTTAATAATGGCGACTGAAAGAGAAAACATTATTTTATGTGACATTTGTTTTAAAATAGCTCTTTAAAAGAACTGGAAAAAAATAAAAACTCTTTTGAAAAGTTTCGTTTTTTTCTGAATATTTCTGGAATGGATTTAAATCTTTAAAACAAAATACTGTTAAACATAAAGTATTTATATACGTATTTAAGGTTTTATATTAGAAATGAATTGTAAAACTCAAATCCTATAAAATATACAGGGTGTTCCATTTAAAATATCAAAGTTTATATCACTTCTGGTTAAACCGTGCAATTATATTTTAAATTGGCATCTGTTGATACAATATAACGTTCCTGAATTTGAAAACCATACGGTTGCACTGAAGAAAATCAATTGCTTCGAAATTTCGTTGTTACATTTTATCTCCCTGGGTTTTGGGGCGGTCTAGAAGGTGACCAGTAGGTAAAAATTATTTTTATTCGTTACGATTTGTTTTAGTGCACCCAATCGTATAAATGCATATGAATTTTTATTTTTATAAAAAGTTACATTTAACCCCCTGAGGTGTGGTGGCGAAAAATTGAGCAAATAAAATTTTATTTTGATTATCATATATCGTTTTAGCACCCTAAAATACCAAGAACTAGTGGGGTCTAACCTACGGGTCTTGATTTTTGTAGGCTTGTATTATATCTAGTTTCTTTTTCTTCAAGAGCAAATAAGCTGCTTAGTGCTTTTGTTAATTCACCCGGTCTATACAATTAAAATATTACTTTCCTGAAACTCAATTATAAACAACGTAAATCATGACAAATAAAAAAGTTTGTCTTTACGGTCCGCTTTATAATTTCGGGCAAATCCTTGTTTTACTATACACTGGACACGCGGTAATCCGACAAATAGTCCAAGAGCCCGTAAGTGACAGACCTTCGTTATTTTGTAAAAGCTAAAAGTTTGTCAGTACATGCTTCCAACATAAGTAAAAGCAATGGCAGACTATGCAGTTTGACTCATATTGGCTTTTGCAGGGACCAGGTATCAAAAGTTAATGAATTATAATTTTACTTTTGTCATTTTGTAAAAGCTGAATTTTATACATGTTACTTGGAAACCTGTAAAAAAATATTTTAACAGTCGGCAGACCGTTTTGATAATCCTAACCTCTTGGCAGACAAACATTTTGGGGTGACTTAATGGTCTGAAGAAGTCCAATATTTTTGTTATTTAACAAGATCTGACAAAAAAAAATATGAATAAAAGTTGTAGTGTTTCAAAATAGTCATGTCCCAAAAATATTTCCATGTATACAGTTTGTTTCAAAAAAGTTTTTGCTGGAAAGTTGTTTTTCTTTAACTATCTTTTTTGGGCACTCTGTATATATGAAATAATTTTTGGGCATGCCTATTTGAAGACTCTACAATTCTTCGGAGCAAAAGCCATGGAAGTATCTATAAAAAGCTTAAATCCCCCACAGCCCGACGATGAGCAAGAGAGGGAAGCCTTTTTGTAAGTGATGGTTCATTAATGAGACGAATAGCTCATCTTTGGATGGAATCAAGAATGCTTAGGGTTGTGAGAGACGCCATGCCCTGATATAAGAACAATATTCCAAGGGGGTCGGATTTGGGACACATATAAAGTGTATAAATTAGAAGGGGAAAAATACATTTCGGCTCGAAAGAAAAATCCAAGCTTATTTGAAGCTGCCGTGGCTATATTTACAATGTGTTAAGATAGGGATCTAACCTGTGCTCTGCCTATACTTCAACGTTTAGAAGTTATAGTTTTTCTTATGCCAGCACGTATGTGTCATTATTTGTGCAAATTATGTTTGTACCTTGTAACTAATAACTGCGCCATATGTAATTAATTTGCACCCCAAAAAAAATGGCAAGTTGATAAACAAAAAAAAACTAATAATGTTTTTAAAAACCTTTTTCTATACCTAAATATAAACAAATGCCCTTTTTCCACCCCATTAAACCCTTTTAAAGTAATGAACTTGAGTGTAATATAGTCTAAATGTAATTTATTATATAGTTACTCGTTAAAAGCTAAAACATGTTACATGAAACTTATCCCCAAAGTGACTCTTTGCAAACATTAAAATAATATAATTTTAATATGGATTAATTGCTCGTGATAGACACTGTTGTAATTTGTTAAATGAAAATACATTTTCGCACAGGTAGGATTAGTACGATTAATTAGTAAAAATTGCTCTACATTTGGTTTGGATTATTTAGTAATTTTGCAGCTTCTAACAGTGACAAAATAGAGTAGAGTTATTAGTTGTAAAGCAGCTTAAAATTTAGGTTGTAATCTTTATTTAATTAAACTACCAATAGCAGAATATGAAAAAAAAATGTTTTTTAATAAAATCGCAGTACCTGATTTGTTTAATATATTATTAGCAATTTTTTATTACTAGCTGCAGAGTCATAATGTTATGCTGACTAACTTAGTTTTGTAGGATATAAGTTTTTGGTTTATGCTGGGTCTCGTATGGAAAAACATTGGGACTCGGGTGGTAGATTTTGATGTATTAAGCAGTACAAAATAAATTTTATGTTATTGATAATACGGGCGTTTGATTATTGTAGCTTTTAAAGTTTGAATAATAACCCCAATTAAACCTTGCCACCCCTATACAGGGTGGCAAAATAAAATTTAATATAAATTAATTGCGTGTGATAAACACTGTTGTAATTTGTTTAGTGAAAATACAATTTTACACAGGTAGGATAAGTACGATTAATTAGAAAAAAATTCTTAACATTTGACTTGGATTATTTAGTAATTTTGAAGCTTCTAACAGTTACAAAATAAAGTAGAGTTATATGTTATAAACCAGCTTAAAATTTGAGTTGCAATCTTTAGTTAAATAAACTGCTAATAATGCCGTCCTACGGAAAAACACCGTATACACATACGGTGTTTTTCTGTTGGGGGAGCTAGCAGAAGAATGTTGGCTCCCAAGCCCTACTGTGGTATTCCGTCATGCCAAGTAAGGTCATCTATTAGATCATGGATCATAAGGGAATCTCAAGACTAGTGGATAAGAACCAGAACAGCTTTAAGCGAAAATATTCATTAGGGCAGAATTTAAAAAGACCTTTTGAACTACAACGGGTAAGCAGTAAGAATAGTAGTGGGTCAACTAACAGGTAATTGCAGACTAAATAAACACCTGGAAACTATGGGCCTGACAGAAAAAAACCTATGCAGATTCTGCCAGGATAGCGTGCACATTGCACAAATGGACGGAGGACACACAATAAACCTGAGCAGGTTACAGTAATAGAGGATATACAATCCACTTCCAGGCTTATCTAATCTAATCTTTAAATATCATAGTGCTATAACTACACCCGTGTTCTATACAGTGCATCGCAATTGAAACTTGTTACCCCCAAGTTTCGTCATTTGTACATTAATTTAAAAAATTTCCAGAACATTAATGTGTTCAAATTTTAAGTGGGACATGTTTGTGTTTTGTTTTACTTGTTTAAGGGCTTTCCTTCTTTTTACCCACACAAACGTCAAAAGTTTAAATTGTCTTCTAAATGGTTTTTTAGTGCCTGGACCAGTAACAATAAAAACCTTTTTAATATCTTTTAGGGAGGTTCCCTTTGACGAGTTTACCACAAATATTCATAGCGTCATTTATGGAAGCAGCGCTTTAAGTAAGTCTGTCAATGTCAAATGATTCGGTTGTCGGACTGGGTGAACGCGTCACCTTTTTTTTTGGACAAGTTTTCCACAATGTTTTATAAGCAATTTTTAAAAATTGTGCCAAAAATGGTAAGGCTTACAGTCATGAAACCATTAGGCTCAAACACACTTTTCGGGTATCGGACTAGATGTGCTCCGGCAGCACACTATTGTTTTGTTAAAATTTTTGACTACTTCTAAATATATTTCTGGAGTTATGACACAAATTAAGGTCTGGCCATGCATAACCGCACCCAGCCTGGATTCACGAAGATGGAGAAAAGTGGAGCAGATTAATTCGGAAAAATTCCAAGGCACTTTTCATGCCCTCAAAAATATAAAATCATAGATGAGAAAGTATTTAAAACATTTTTGTTAAGCTGAATATATTGTTGTATGTATGCATATTTCCTTGTTAAAACAAGACAGATTTTTCTAGTTATCTTTGTTCCGTTTTGACCAAAATTTGAGTGTACTATAGGTAAAACTGTGTTACCTTATTTGTAAAGGTTTATTTTACGATCAGGTGTAATTTAAAGACATACACATACACATAAAGAATAGAAACTCATATTACAGAAATTTTATTGAACCTAAATATACTTATGTTTTTACAAACTTTATTATCCATAATGTAAGGAGTTGCTACAAGACAACTCATAGAACATTTCCCTTTAGTTCAATAAAAATTACGTTAAAATCTTCCGATTCTTAAAGATAAATTAAAAGAAGATATATTTTTTCTTAGCATATTACGATAGTTAAAAGTTGCAAATATTAAATTGGTCCACATCCCCCTATTGTATCATCAAGACGCACGGCTGCGGGCTCGTTGCGATTATTTATGGCCAGACCTTTATTTGTCCAATTTTTTCTTTTAAATGTTGAATGGTTTAAAGATTGTTTTTGTAAGCTTAAATTCAGCAGTTTCAAATTTATACACTATTTTGCGAATGGTTACTTCTGGGAGACGAAAGCCCCCAAGTTTTTCACGAACTCGCCGATATGTAGCTCGAACCGAACACCAATTTTAAAAATATGTATTAATAATGTGAACACGTTGTTCAAATGTCTAACGCTCCATAGGTAAAATGGTGCTAAATTTCTTTTATATAACAAGAACCGAATAACATAAACAAAATTTAAGATAAGAATAGTAGCAAATAAAAATAATAAAAACCTCTTATTGGAATACCTTTATAATAAGGTTTTACGAATTTGGTTTTAATGAAATAAGTAATATTTATTATTATATAAGTAATATAAAATTGTCTAAGAATGTATTTTATTGTTACGATCTGCCAACCCAAAACTATTTAGCTAAAATTCGTGTTTTTAAATTATTCATTTAGGGTATTTATTTTTGTTATTTTTTTTAATCAAGTCCTGTTTGATGCATGATGTTTCCAAAATACGATAGAATTTTTATGTTTTTCTAAAACATTTGTTTTCTGTTGTCGCTGAATTTCTTCGTCATGGCCAACTAATATCCAATCCTAAAGCCGTTCCTAAAAGCATTTGGAAATAGAGTGCGTGTACATCATTATACTGTATCCGATTTAACCGATCGAATAAAATTTAGAAACGGGTTTTCATTAGTCAATTCCAAACAAAAAATCAATATCAACCAATTAGAATACGTTTTAAAGTTATGTTCGATCGGTTGAATCGGATTCAGTATAACCATGTACATGTATTATAACATAAACGTATGTAACTATACATTTTTGAAATAGACTTTCTTATAAAAACTTACCCTTATTTTTTGATTAAATAAAAAACCAATAAATAAAACCTATTTAAACAAATTTCAATCATCAAAACAATTTTTAATATTGCATTAAACTCGAGCTTTGGTAAGAAACTAGTCATTATAAATACAGGGGATGGTACATGCAAACTTTGGCAATTTGGGGTGAAGCGCAGTGGGGTTGCGTTAAGTAAAATACAATTTCGAGAGTTCTGCGATAAGGATATAAGTAATAGTAATCTTCTGCAATAATACCAACTACCATTTATCATTTGAAACCATATGTATTAGGCTTTTACTTAATCGTAAGTAGCAGCCAACTGTACGCAGAATTGAGACTGGATATGATATTATATTACTATGAGGTCCTATATGTATGTTAATTTGAGTATCACTGCTGTTTGCTTTAAATTTAGATTAAGTTACTTTATTGTATGAAAATATCTTGTTTAGTTTATTTAAAGCCGATATATGTTAATTTTAACTGCGATTATGTAACAAGTGCATAGAGAAATATATTTTTTTATATATGAGAGGTTTGTCAATACAAGCTGTCAAGCGAGTGCGTCAATTATCTAAGTAAAAAACACTTTATGAGTGTATTTCATACTAAATTTATTCTACGACCATGAAAAATATTATTAACTTTACATGATTGTACAGTTTCCCAAATCTATTTATACACGAAATAACTTCGCCCCTGTATAAGATGCAAAAATAACTTTGTTTGAAAACACTAATTTTCTCGGCAGTGTTTTTATTTTCAAGTAGGTAAGTTTTTTTTTAAAATAAATGCCCAGTATATTTTGTTAAATTTTAACTCTTTATTTTATTTATTTCACATTAAAAATACTTATATAGTACACCATACTAAGTCAAAAATTCCTGGTTGAGATAATACCAGCTTGCAAATATTTACCCATTTTCGGTTAAATATGAATTTAAAAATACTTTTTATTATTTAAAAAAATTGTTAACATTAAAGTGACAAATAATATAATAAAATTTATTTTTTTTATTAAAAGAGATAATAATTAATAGATGAACAAGCCATTTAGTTTTTTTAGATACATATTTAGTGACTTATCTGAAAAACCAGCAATTATTGACGTATGTTAAAATTATTAAAGAATCAAAAAGTGTTTAAGTATACAGGGCGTCCTGCCAAAGCAATATGACAATGAAAACTTGAATTTTAATGAAATAAGTGTTTCTAACCAATTATTTGGTTTCTTCTTGTATCTTGTACAGGGAAGAATAAGTTATTTCGCATATAAATAAACTTCAGACACCCTGTATATGTTTTATTCACCCATACTTATTTATACATTCTAATTTTAACCAGTCAATATTCTGGAACAAAAAATCATACTCTTTTTTTTAAGAAACAAATATTACATACACATGTTTATTTAAAAATGTTATGTGCCTCATTCTTGTAAAAAAAAACAACTTAGGTCGAAGACTTAAATTCCGGAATTCGAATACCTACTGCTAATTACGTTTCGATATTCAAATACTTGTGGTCCCAGTATTCGAATACTCAAAAATTGTATTCGAATAGTATTAATGAAAAACGATATTCTAAATACAAAATCCCGAACACTGACCAAGAAAGTATTCTGCAGAATACCGAATAACAAACACGACGATGTATTCGAATACCAGCCCAATGTATTCTAAATACGATTCGGAATACCGAGTATTGAAATACTACCCAACTCTGGTAGCTGCATTGCAGAATATAAAAATTTTCTTGAGTATCGTATAAGTATCGGTACAATAATTTTTCATTTGTATATTTATGGCATTGCGATGCGACTATAATTATATTACACAGTGCTTGTCTAAAGTCGGGTTCCCCTCCTAAGTTTTGAAATTTTTGGTAGTTTTTTTCTGAAAATTTTAGGATTTAAGTAATGTCATACTGACAGCTAGGCGCCATTTTAAAAAGAAAAATTAAATGAAAAAGGGGTCTTGTGGCACATTATTTTAAAGCTCCTGACAAGTTCTTTCTAAGCCCAGAATATAAAGTAAATACATTTACCTTCCAAAAAATTACCTGAATACCTCATTTGGATGGCCATATCTCCAAAACTAATAAGGGTAGATATACCTTATGTAGTATTTTCTTAAAGGTCTTTTAGATTTTTTTTAGAACTTTTAAATGGTTATATAATATATAGGTGTGCGTCATTAAAAGAATCTATACTTTTTGTTGTTTGTTGTGTGTTGTACCCTATATAGCATCACCATTATTACCATTAAATAAATCCTTACAAGAGCTTAAAGAAAATACCACATTAAGTGTATCTTACTTTATTAAATTCGAAAATACGGCCATCTAAATCAGGTATATATTATAGGTAATTTTCAAAGTACCGCCATTTTATAGTAGGTAAAGGTATTGAGTTAATATTTTGGGGTTATAAAGTACTCGTCTTTAAAATAATTTTTAAAGACGAGTAATTTAATTTTTCTTTTTAAAATAGTGCCCAGCTGTCAGTTTGCCTTTTATATCTGTAATTTTAAAATTTAGTGGGGGGAGTCCTTAATTTAGACAAGCACTGTAGTTAATCTATGAATCACCATCTTTAAAAAATTGTATAGAAGGGCTGATGACCTTTTTTGCTCTTCAAACATTTTTGACACATGACACCCATATAAAATCTCAAAACTCGCCGCGGCTGGTCGTAAACAAACACTTTTTGTGTCATATTAAAATAAGTCATATGTAACATATGAACACAATATTGAGGGAGAAATAAGGCTCATGTCCTGTGGCTACCACCTACAAGAATTGCGGCAGGAGTTCTTGTATATTGCGACAATAGGATTTTAGGGCGAAATAATGTAGCGTAAGGGTGCAAAATATTTGATAAATAGGGTCGTTAGTAACGTCTGCTCTATAAAAGAATATCATTGGTCCGCAATAATTAAATTAAAGTTAATTATGGTACTCTGGATTAAAAATGAAAATTGAGTAAGAAATAGAATTTTATTATTTTTATTAATAATCTAAAATTATTATATTGGACCAAAAAAAAACGAAATTTACTGGGAGTCCATTTAAAATACAGCTATTATAAAAATATTTCCACTTTTATGGAAATAATGGGAGTCGTGAACCTACCCTTATTGTTCTTGCTAACCAAATTTAAAGAGACACTTATGCAATGACCTCAAAAAATATAAATTTGGATAAATTGGTTTGAAACTCCTGTATTTTTGCGGGGACGAAAAAATTAAAAAAAATATTTCTGCTGTCACCCATTAAGCCATTTGTAATATATCCTTATTTGACCATTAGGTATGCCATTTGTAATATGTCTTTATTTGACACTACTTGTTACTTGTTTCTAAGCAACAACATAAATAGTTTTTGTTCGCGATATCATCCTAAGGGTTGAGTTTTAAGCCTATGTTTATAAAGCAAAGTAACCTTTATTTTAAATCACCTTCTAAAATGTTTCGCATTTGTTTGGAAACATCCTGTATATTATTAAAGACACATTTTTGGTCTCTTTAGTCTCTTTTATAAAGCAAAAATTATACATCATTAATCACTTTTATTTTCAGCTTCATCCTTTATTGGTTTTCCTCTCGGGAAAATCTTAATCCAGTAATTTACAAAATCTTCGGCTGCAACTCTTAAAGGTCGCCGACAGAGTTGGGTCGAATACCAAAATATGGTATTGGACTACGACTACCGAATACGGCAAAAAAGTATTTGAATACCGCTATTCGTAAAAACTGAAGATCAAGTGTCCTCACCTCTAAAAAGGAGTCATTACCATTTCTTTATCTATATCTAATGCATTATTCAGTACTTATATTTTTAAAAACAAAAAAACAAAGTTCTCACCAAATAATTTACTATATTGAATGGATAGGTACCTAAAATCCCGGTATATTGACATCCCGGTATTCTATTATGAGAATCCCGATATTCGAATACTTCAAATCCCAGTATTCGAATACTTGTATTCACATTTTGGTATTTGGATACTTTAAATCCCGGATTACAAATTTTCTAGGACAGTTTAAGTAAAGTTTTTAAATAATAAATTAAAATAATGTATAGTGCACTAATGTACAGGGTGGGCTAAATTCGACGCTTTTAAGAGGAAACTCATGTTTCTGTATTTTTTACAAAAAACTGACCCCCACTTGTGAGGCTCAAATTTCAAGCCAAATTTACTAGTTAATACTGCGATTCGCTATCTTGCGTCGTTTACTCGCTACAGCGTGTTTTTAATTTCTTGCGTTTTCTTTTATTCTTTATATCTTCTTTATTTTTAAATATTTTTGAATTCTGTAAATTAAAAAAGATATGAAGAAATAAAGAAACACACTGTAGTAGGTTAACGACGCAAGATAGCGAATTTCAATTTTTACCAGTTACCTTGGCTTAAAATTTTATTTTTGCAAATGGGAGTCAGTTTTTGTGTAACATACAGAAATATAAGTTTCCTATAAAAAGCATCGAATTTGGCCCACTCTGTACACTTTTGTGACGCAACTTTTTATAGCGCAATAACAAAATAAATGTTCACACAAGCATGCTACCTTTAGGTATACGGAATAGTCTAAATTTTTAAAAAACTAGGTTTATATTTTGATTATCATTTTTTTAATAAGTTTTTTAAAATAAACATAAAAAGGCAAGATATAAAAAATAAATCAACATTTTTTTATTACTGATATTAAGTTAAGTCCCCCGACAATTTTAAAATAACCAAATTAAAAATGTAATTATTTAACATAAAAGTCACCAATCACTGATAAATAAACAAAGCAATAGGTCGATTTACTTTTCTAAATTTGGTCGATTGGTGATTATTTATTTTTAAGCGGCTCCAATCGTACGCTCGTAAATTGTTCTGACAGTCTGGGCATCGAATTTTCAAACTAAATGGAATTCAACAACACAAGATTTACATTTAATTTTCCACCATAAATTACTGAGGTTAAGTCTGGGAATTCGAAGCAGGGATTTACTTATTTATTGTTAAACAGTATTGAGTACAAATTGACAAAATTTCCCCATTTTATTAAGCAAAGGTAAAAACGATTTTTATTTTTTTTACATTAATATTTCTGTTTCTATTTTGCAAATAATAGTCGAACCAAAAAATATTAAAAATTAACTGCATAGCCAAGTAAGGTAGGTGTAACCAATAAGGCCTGTCGGGTATCAATTAAAACAAAATCCAATTTAATATAATCGGTGTCCCTCAAGGTCACATTCACAGGTAGACAATATGCAAAAATGGTAATTTAGTCTTGCAGTCGCACGTTAGCTTGCTCGTTGTCACTAGTGGGACACCATTTATAGTGTGGAGTAGCAGTGCGGCACGAATGATAAAAAATGATTTAACTTAATTGTAAGAGTTATTTGTAATATTTTACCTATAATACATGAGCAATGGGTTATGGTATATCGGCCAGTAATGGAATAACAAAACAAGCACTATTAGTCACGCATGTTTACATGGTGAGAACTAACTATAACTAACTAGAACTAACCAGAACTAACCAAAACTAAATAGTTAGATTGTCTTTTTTTCCTCACATTGCCTATGTGTTATGGTATTTAACTGAACCGGTATACATTTATAGGTTTGCAGTATAGTTTTCTATTATTTATTTTTAAGTCATTTAAGATTTAAAAAATTATCATGGCCTAAGCATTATTTATTAGTTTTTATTACACACCTTAAGTAATTTGAACTATGTGCCAATTTAATTCTTGTTATTTTTAATGACTACAACCACAATACGTTCCAAATAAACATTGTGGTTAAAAACTGACTTGGAGTCAATAGAGGAACGCTGAACCTATATAAAGCTGCTAGAAGTTTAAAGTTTAAAAATATCATCAGTTTAAAAAAAAATTTTGAACATCCTTACTTATTGAGGTCAACACAGATTTTTTTAACAGAATTATAAAGTTTGCTGAATTAGGCTTTTATCACGGATTGTATGACGATCTGTAAATTTTGCAAGAATATCATCAACCATATCTTTAACTAGCCGGCTTGCATGACTGGTAAATACTATTTTAAAGTATTACCAAGAAATTTCTTATATATATATATAGCTTGTAAATATACCTTAGATCAGGGGTCTCCAAACTTTTCAGCCTTAGGGCCATACTGATAACTCCAGTAAGCTCCGAGTGCCAAAACCATATTATCATTGTTGCCGGTGGTAAGAAGTGAAATAGTCCACTGATGAAAAAAAGTCCGCAAAACGGCAACACTGTTATTTCTAGATTAGTCGTAGAGTACGAGCCCAGACACGCCAAATACAGACCGCTAATCCAAATGGCGAGTTTATACCCTAAAAGCCGTGGCCGTTTAAAAATTATATTTCTAATTTTAGCGGTATTACTGTAACAAAATAAATATTATTGTGATAAATGCATAAATATGTACTTACTTAATACATAGAAACAATATTTTTTGATTAAGAAAACAAATGGCCAAAATATCAAGGAATTATAATTCAACGGCCACGGCTGTTGTGTGTCAAAAATAATACATTAGAAGAGCAGTGTGGGAAAGTCCTTCATCGCTTTTTTGAACTTCGAGCAGTGATCGAAATTTTTTGAATGAAAAGCATCGCCCTCTTAATGAATTACAAAACAACGGCTGTGAAAGTTAGCATGCTATGTTGATTTGACAAAACATGTAAACGAACTGAATTTGAGATTGCAAGGAAAAAACCAGCATCTTTCTGATTTATACACTAATATCAAATCATTCCAAAAGAAACTGATACTGTTTCAATCACAACTACGAAGTAAATGTTTTTCACATTTTAAAACATGTGAAATATTCAGCCACACTACTGAGACTGAGTTTCCTATCGATTTTGCAATCGAAACTTTGAGTACTTTGAAGATAAATTTTATTACTCGTTTCTCGGACTTTGATGCCATTGCGAATCAAATTAGGATTTTTCAGAATCCTTTTAATACTGACATTGCAACCCTATCCCCGGAACTTCAAATGAAAATGATTGATCTACACTGCAGTAATATAATTAAGAACAAATACTAAAACTCATCTTTGTTGGAATTTTATAAGAGTCTTCCACTGACACAATTTGATAATTTGCATAAATTTGCTCGTGGGTTGTTTTCTGATTTTGGTACTACTTATTTGTGTGAGAAAACCTTCTCCAAAATGAAGTACACAATACATGTTTATAGATCTAAATTAACTGATGAGCATCTTAAATCTCTTTTAATAATTGGTACAACAAAAATTAGTCCACAACTACAAACTATTGTCAGTGGAAAATCTCAATTACATAAATCTCATTAGTATTTCATATGTCATTATGATTATTATAAGTTATATGTTTATTTAATGTATAAAATGTTAGTTGGATTCATTTCAATAATTTGTTAGTTATTATATACTGAAGTTTAATTTTCTGAAGTTATTTGTCTTCTACTAGAATTTACTTGTAAAGGTAATTTTTTTGATTTGTGGGATGGTTAAGTCTAGTTCTCAACTTATCAGTTTTACCTCTGCTGATAGAAGATTCTTAATCAGTTGTTTGGTATTATTTCTTCATGAACGCTTTTAATGAAATGCGCATGCGTTTGACGGTTGAAAATGGTTTCTGACTGCTCCTTTATTAAACCTTTTACAAAATAACAAACCATAAAGCCTTTTTAATGACAGTTAAAAACGTGTTAAGGTGGTTTTAAAAATTTACTTAAATTAACCATTTAATTTTACATCCTAAATTAGAATCACACAGTAGCTGCCATATCGAAATTTACATGTTACGTATTATGTATATTAATTCCCGTATACCCTGTTGGCTGCTGTTTGTAACTAAGAGGATGCGTGTATGGCTTCAAGTGATAAATGATAGTTGCTATTACCATTAAAGATTACTATTACTTATGCCTTTATCGTGAATCTCTTGACATCATATTACACACGAAGCCGCTATGCCGCGCCATGCCGAAAAGCTATGCTCGCATTTGTACAATCCCTCCGTATTTATAATGAGCTGTATTGCAACGTTACGCCAAGTTTAATGCATTATTTAAACGTTTACAAAATGTGTTATCTTTGTATATGCAACGAGCTTTATTTTATTTTCGCGAATACCGTAAATAAACATGAGTAATGGTTAACAAAAAAATGTACCACAAAAACTCTGATTTAACTTGCTGTTATGTCAAAGGAATATTTATTTTTCCGTATCTTTTATGTTAAGATAAATTTGTTTGAAAACTGTTTTATTATAAACCAATGTTATTTTATTGAACTTAAAAAAATTGTAGATATGTTCGGTAGTTCGGCGGATATAAAATTTTAAACCGAAAAATATAAGGATACTTGCCAGAAGAAATAAATTTTTACCCTTATAATTTTTATATATAAATTTATAGTTATTAAAATCAAAAATTAAATAGTGCTGTAAATGCAAACCACAGTTCTATTTGCACAAATACGCCACTTGTTTGGACCTCGTCTAACGTAATAACGTTTTGATGAATGGATGCTTTTCAATTACACTTCTCCAAAAGACGGCGATTCATAAATTAAATAAAATGCAATTATACCGCATGGCACCGCCATAAATACGAATGTAAAAGCATTATTACGATACTCAGGGAGAATTTTATATTGTGCTATGCGGCTACTACCTTTAAGAATTGCAGCGGGAGATTTTGTGAATTACTGGATTAAGATTTTCCGGAGAGGAAAACAATAAAGGATGAGGGTGAGGATGAAAATGATAAATGATGTATAATTTTTGTTTAATAAAAGAGACTTAAGAGAATTAACATCTGTTAGAGCCAGAGGCAACTATTTTTCTTATTTATGTTAAGAGTTATAAAGGTCGGGCCACACATTACCGCACCGATGCGCGATTTTCCGGTAATAGAGGAAAGTGGGGAAATTAATTCAAAAATGTCAAAAGCACTTTTCATGCCCTCGAAAATATACACAGCATTTTTTGTCAAGCAAAGTCCATTTTTAGGTACTTATGTATATCTCTTTGTGTAAATAAAACCGAATATTTTACTTATCTATGTTTTCTTTTTTCATCACATAACCGCACCGATGTCCCACAAGGACCACATCGTAGCACGACCGTGTCTCATACGACGGTCTGAAACATGGCCAGCAAATGAAATCATACGTGGATTGGATAGCGCCAATGTTCCCTAAAGCAAGCTTTGAGTACGGAAGTCACGTTTTATTACAGTTCATTACGTATAAAAATTAAATGTTTGTGGTTAGGGATAGTGGTTGTAAACAAACAATACAAAAAAGTGATTTAATAAGTAATAAAAAGTGTTAAATTAATTTTAATATTTACACCTTGTGAATTATATGTGAGTTAATCTAACTAATACATTGTTATTTTTGGTTTTATAGGTTTTTTTAAATTTAATATTTTGAGAAATCAAATTAACTAATGTTTGTATACTTTTTAAAATGCGGTGTGGTGTATGTTGTGGGACACAGAGCGGTGATATTAAGCCTACGGCATTTGGTTATGGCCTACTTTCTAGCCAGTATCAGTAATAAAAGACAATATATGTAATATTTCAATGTGGCGAATGCCTTCCAACGTTGGACACATGGGCACTTGCCACATCGTGTGGGCGTACGCTGGCGAATTGCATGTGTCCAACGTTGGCCGCATGGCAAGTTCGGGCTCTTGTCGGTAAATCTGACCCGCGTCAAAGGTGCGTCCAGGGTTGGAACCAACGTTCGTGACAGTCCCATACGACGCGCGAATCTTTTTATCATGTTTTGTTTTGTCAGTGGCGTGAGAAACTGTATAGATGTTTATACAGTAACATTTATAATTTACAACCTTTTATTTAACGTGCCGTGTTTAGTGTGCAGGTATGTATGGATATGGACCAATTCTTGCTTGATTGAGCTGAAATGTTGCATACTTATTTTAAAAATGTTGTCTCAAAGAAAACGTAGGCCTACTATGTTGGACACGGTCGAAGTCAGCTATGCTATAACGTTCTATAAGTATACTGGGTGTCCCTAGCAGGTGGCTCACCCCTATAATGTTTTTATTTTTTGAGATAAAATAATGAAATTTGCTATGTGGGTATATGACATAAATATGCATTAATTGACGTATTCAGTTGTTTCGTGTCACTTCCGGTTTAACCGGATATTTTTGCTTATTTGAATAGAAAACGACATTCTGGGTATAATGACACCTCATTTGTAACTTTTTGACACCTAACCTCGAAATAATTTTAACTAGTCTAACTGAAAAGAGTATTTTTTACCTGCACTTTGGTACACACAATCGATATTTTAGTTAATAATATTTTTAGAAATCTCAATTTAATTAATTAATTATTTTTACCTTTACACATAGCGAGTGGAGCGGGCACCGTTGATGGAGGCTTCGGAAAACAAATGACTGTTGCCACGGTGATTTGTTTTTCCGAAGCTAAGTTTTCCATCAACGGTGCCTCGCTACGCTCGCTATGTGTAAAGGTAAAAATAATTAATTAATTAAATTGGGATTTCTAAAAATATTATTAATTAAAATATCGATTGAGTGGTACCAAAGTGAAGGTAAAAATACTTTTTTCAGTTAGGCTAGTGAGCCATCCTTGTTCCATTTGAAAAATTTGACTTATGACCATAAATACGATTTCGCACACTTTAAACGAGTCTGTAGAGGTTATAAAAAACAGAAGACGATCACATCTATTTTTCCCTGACTACTTGGTCTAAAATTTACCGTTTTATCGTATTCGCGGACACTCTGAATTAAAAATTTTAATTATTTCGAGGTTAGGTGTCAAAAAGTTGCAAATGAGGTGTCATTGTACTCAGAACGTCGTTTTCTATTCAAATAAGCAAAAATATATCGCGTGTCTCATTTAAAATAACAAAGTTAAGGTCATTTCCGGTAAAACCGGACGTGACAGGAAACAATTGAATACGTCAATCAATGCATATTTATGTCACAAACCCACATACCAAATTTCAATATTTTATCTCAAAAATAAAAAAATTATAGGGGTGAGCCACCTGCTAGGGACACCCGCTATAGACTATATACTTATAGAAAGTTATAGATTTGGGTAGAGATGCTTAGACTTGACCTATAAGTTTTCTACATTATTTGTGACATATCCTATATCTTATATTAATTTTTCAGACCAACAATGGAATGGAGTAATGAACTTATTATCGAATTCATTCAATTGTATGAGAAATATCCAATTTTATGGAATCCCCAACATAAAGGCCACAAAAACCGAAATGCGTTACAAGATGCTTGGGTTGATATCTCAAGGGAGATGTCTGTCGACTTTTCCGTGAACGAACTGAAGAAAAAAAAGAGTCCATTTTATCAACCTACAGAACTTTGAGAAAGAAAGTAGTTGATTCGACCACAACAGGATCAGGCAGTGACGATATCTACAAACCTTCATGGTTTGCCTACAATGCAATTGACAGGTTCATAAGAGCCACAAGAGAGAAAAAATCGTCTCTATGTTCAGAGGTAAGTTTATATTATCAATAAAAATATAATAGGTACATACTTAATTTATATAATTTTGCCATTCAACCACACCAGTGGAAATGAAATATTCAGCAAATTCTTTCTGAATGTCTTTTGCTTCTTGTGATGGTTTTCTTGCCGTTTTAGACAGTGATCTTAATGAATTCATGTTATTATCTCTACGCCATGCTCCATCTGTTACTTGTCCATTCACTTCGGCATCAAAAGTGCCACTTGGTGTATATATGTTTTTAGATGTCTTACTTTTCCGTAAAAAATTATGCAGTAAACAGCATGTCATGCAGATTAACGCAGCTTTTTCAGGTTCTAGCACCATAGGAGCTCTAAGCAATCGAAACACTGATGCTAATATTCCAAACACATTTTCGACGATCCTACGCGCACGGCTAAGTCGATAGTTGAAAATTCTTTCCATACTATTTTTGGCATAAGTTCCAGAGTATGGCTTTAAAAGATTACTGCGTATGGGAAACGCGTCATCTCCTACAAAAACATAGGGTACTGGTTTTTGACGTCCTAATAAAGGTTCCATTGGTGGTAGTAAAAGTTCACCCCGAATAATTTTTTGATAGAGCCTCGTATTCGCGAAAACGCCTGCATCATTCATTCTTCCTTGTGCGCCAATGTCGACAAACGTAAAGCAATAGTCCGAATCCACTAAAGCCAAAAGTATTATACTAAAGGACTTTTTATAGTTAAAATATTCTGATTCGCTATTAAATGGAGCTTGCAGTATAACGTGTTTCCTGTCTATAGCACCCACACAATGTGGGAAATTCCACTGGTGATCAAATCCATTTGCAACTTCCATCCATTCCTGTTCTGATTTTGGGAGCTGAAAAACAAACATTTGTAATAAAAAAATAGATATGTTAATGAGTAAACGTATTTAAAACAAAATTATTATTATTCTATGTATAGATCTTTTACTGAGTTTTTTCTTACGGCAGTAAAGTCTACATTTTATGTAACGTGCAATCATTTTAAGAGTATAGTTGCGCATGAAAATTGGTACGCTTGCAGACGTTATTTTGGCCCTGTTTTTTTATATCAAATCAAAACATTTTTTAAATTTTTTGATCTTATTTTAAAGATAAACCTTAAATCTAGGGTTGTCTAATGGTACTTTTTTCATTTTTGTCTTTTTTATATTTTTTATAAGGCGTTAAACATGGTCAATTTTGACTATTTTTAGTGGCCTATATGTAGGATTTAAAACAAAAATTGAAAAAAGTACCATTAGACAACCTTAGATTTAAGCTTTATCATTCAAACCAAACAATTTGAAAAATGTTTTAGTTTGGTATGAAAAAACAGGGCCAAAATAACCTCTGCAAGCAAAATTTCGGTTTCAAAATTACAGAGCATAAATTGGTGGGGGCACAAGTTTCAGACTTTTCAGGAAGCGTTGATCGCGAAATTTTACACTGGTGGGGAACCTCTCTTCACCCCTCACCTGGTGACGTCACGATCGCGAGTAAGCCTGGACCGCAACTATCCTCTTAAATATACACTATACAGTCTGTACCGAATTGCAGTGTCCAAATTTAAGTATTTCTGATTTTTTTATGAATGTATATTTTGTTCTAATAGTGATCATTTTTTAGGATCAGGTGACTGAAGCTGAACTTGAGAGTGACGATCAAGGGACAGGGGAAATAATTGAGCCACAGAAATTGAGTGAGAGGGGTCACAGTACAGTCACAACGGAAACTCAAAGCGACCCAGAATATCAGTTTCAGAAACCTGAAACAACAGGAAAAAGGAAACGGCCAATGAGTAATAATGCAGAAGTAACAAATCATTTAAAAACAGCGAGCATGGCACTTCAGAATTTAAGTAACAAACCAGTACAATCACAAGATGCAGCAGGTCTTTACGGTCAATTATTAGCAGAGAAGTTGAGAAAACTATCAATTGGAACAAGGCTAATTTTACAAAATCAAATTGACAACTTAGTATTTAAGGCAGAGTATAATGAAAAGGTCTTATCACTTAGGTCTAATAACTCATCTGCTAGTTCATCTCCTCATTCAATAACCATCCAACCATTTCCTGGTCCGTCTTACAGTCAGCAGTATCACTCATCATCGATCGCTTCATCTTCCCACTCAGCACTAACCCAACCACCATCTCCTAGTAGTCCACTTTCCAGCCATCAATATCAAGCTTATGATTCATCAAGGACACCTCAATCTTTCCATTCAACACTTACCCAGCAAATCCAGCCACCATCTCCAAGTCCGCCTTACAGCCAACAGTATCAATCTTCTACGACTACATCACCGATTGCGTCATCTTCCTCCTCACCACTCACCCAGCCACCATCTCCTAGTCCACCTTTCAGCCATCAAAATCAAGTTCTTAATGATAATATATCAACGATTCCTCTATCTTCTCATTCAACAATCACCCAGCTACCACCATCTCCTACTTCACCTTACACCCAACAGCCCAATATACAAAAGAAAACAGAAACACAAGTAGCCAATTTCTTTTCTCATTTTACAGAAATATGATAAACTGTCCTATTTTTTATATATTCTTATTTTTTTAGAATACCTAATACTTTTTTAATGAATTACTTAAGGATTTTGTTGTTTTGTTTCTTGTTAGTTATTTCTTAGTTAGTTACTATCTGATAATTTTTTATATTATGTTAACATAAAATATGTTATAATTAAAATATAAGAATTACTTACTTTTATTTCATCTTTGAGTGCTTCATTAATAGCATTACATACTTCTGGCACAATAATGCTGATCACCTGGTTTGACACTTTAAAAAGATAACCAAGGCTGGTATAGCTGTCTCCAGTCGCTAAAAACCGAAGAGTGATCGCTAGACGTTCTTGAATAGGGATGGCTTTCCGCATATTTGTGTCTTGCTTCATAATTCGTGGTCCGATTTTAGTTAAAATTTGTTCAAAATCTTCTGCAGACATTCGACAAAAGTTTTCAAATTTTCCGGAGGGCTCCCTTCTCAAATCAGTTAGCATGTTTGAACCATTGTAACTAAAATAGGCATATTATGGTATTTTAATCAAAGGATGAGTACAAATATGAAAAGAAAATAAACACTGTACAAAAATGCAGGATATCTGAAATCCCACTACAATCGCAGTACAAATTAAATAATAGAAAATAGTATTTCTTTTAGCTTATTTCTATTTATTATCCTAAAATACATAATATCAAGAAATTTCATCAAAATCGGTTTAGAAAATAAGTACGTTATTACTATTAAAAAAATGAAATGTGAAATGGTAAGAATTAAAATACCTACCTATACACGGTGTTCTTTAATGATGTGCTAATAATTAAGAGAGCGATTCTTTGAGTAATTTTAAGGTAAAAAGTGCATAATATAAGCATGAACTTTTTACCAAGTCACTGAAAGAATTTAATTTTAGCACATCATTAAGGAACACCGCCTGTATACCTAAGCCCACTACAGACGACAACAAGCAGAATTTTATATTTCTTGAGACTTTACCTCCTATACTTACTTTTCTCTACTTTTATTGAGGGAAACCATCCACCACCTCCTTCTTCTAGGTCTCTTCTTCTTTTCCACTAACATACCACAACATGTAACCACAATTCCAGCAGCAATAGCAGCTACTTGGTCGTCCATTTCGGTATACACAACACACACGACACTGGAATACGAACAAAAGGTTGGAAGCAATATTTGTTGATACAGGATCGCTTAAATGAAGGCAAAATTGCGCAATTTAATGCTCAATAAAATGCCGTTTTGCGTTTTAAAAAGTTCCAAGTACCGAAGATATTCGAAAACCGGAATTTTCAATTTTGGTTTCTATTGTTTCCTGGCTATATTTGTTGAGATAACTTAAAATGGAAAACACGTTTTAATTTAAACTTTTTCTGCTCTATAATTCAGTGTGATAGGTAAATGTTAAATGCATTATTTTGTCATCGTAATGCAACTTTATGTCCAATATTGATCGATTTAAGTGGTTAAATTTAATTTTTTTATTGTAGCATTGAGAAAGTCAAAATATATTAACGAAATGTCGGCATATTTTGAGAAGTTGTCTTATTTTGCAGTGTCCTCTAGCCCATTACTCTGTTTCCTGTATAATTTAAGGACGTAAATAAGTTACCATAATAAAGGAAGAAGTAAGTCATTTAATCCGAAATGTTTGCAAGCCTGTATTCACGTTAAACTGTTTTTTTGTCCTTTCATTGATTATGTGTAATGTTATTTAGCTGATCCGGTGTACCATATTAGTTACGTATTCCAAATGAGGCACAAGATTTTCTTTTTCAGCTAATATTTCTTACTTATTTTGGTATATACACCACTTTTATACTTTTAACCAATAAAATTTGATACCCAGAATTTATCAAAGCATGTTTTTAAGCAAAAACATTTTTATTTGAAACAATAAGAAAAATAAAATAAAATGGTACATCGGTACTTTTTCTCTAGTTATTTACAAAAATGGAAAGACATTTTAGGGGAAACTGGCCTAATCAGGTAAAATGACACACCTCATCATTTTTGAATTTCCCGCCTTAGCAGAGAAGAGGTCTCTGGTAAGTGTTGTTTTTGCACGACATTTTAAGTTCAATTTTCAATTCACCAACCGCAAAAAATTCTATTCAATTTAGAAGTTGCGTATTTTTGTGAATTTACATAATTAAATAATAATTACAATAATTTGGGTATATTTATTTGTAAATATGATTACTGTAGGTTTATTTATACTCCCAACATTTTAAGCATGTTTGCTTAATTGTCGTTTTTGGGTAAAATCACATACTTGTAATAAGTGTTAAATGACATACTATTTTAATGTGTTCGTTAACGTAAAAAACTTTTTTCTTGATAGTCTGGCAAATATAAAATAAAATCGAGAAGGTTGTTCAAAGTAAGCCCATGCTGAATGCGCTTAGAGTGCGTTTCACTGAGCGCTCACAACGCTTAAAATGCTACTTTTGCTGACGGTTAAAGGTGCATTTTAAGCGTTGTAAGCACTTAGTGGAACGCACCTTTAGTCTCCGCTAAAACGAAGATATTTTTCGTGTACTTTGTTGTTATAAAAAAATACAAGATTATACATTTTTAATAGAAATGAGTTTTAAATTTATATAATGTATATATTTTTACTTTATAAAATCTTTGAAATTGTCCATTAAAGGTATATGCTATTTTAGCCCAAACTATTGTGTAATTTTATCTGACACCATGCCTAAAATTACATACTTTGAGACAATGTAAAAATATACGTTATATTTTTTGTATGCTAAATTTGGTGAACCTTGGCCTAAATAATAAATAAGCATAAGTTATAAAGGCACTTAACAATTTGTTATAATATTTCGCAACAATATTTTTCTAAATATAAGCAAAAATGTATAAGCTATGTCATTTAAGGCCATTTTTCCCTACTTTAAAAAATATTTAAATTTTATTAAAATAAGTCTCATCAATGAAAAATGTACGAAAGTATAGAATTACATCAACGCCTTTTTGTTCAAGGAACACAGACAGTAATAAGCAGTGAGACGCTTCAGAAATTCAATTACTGGTGACCTTTCTTCGGTGCTGTGCGATAACATCAGTAATAGCAGCGGATGCGTCAGAGCAATGCAACTTCGTCTCTTCTGACTTGGCTCATAATTTAAAAGAATTCGCATGAGACCGCCCAAAATGCAGTGGAGTGAGCAATAGACAGTGCCGTAAGCAAATTCCTATAAAATATATGAAAACATAAATAAATAAGGTATTTTCTTAAACTTTATCATTTTTTACTTATTACAAAAATATTTAAAAATTAAATAATAAGTTATGTTATTTATTAAAAAAAAATAACTAAATTTATAAAAAATGCTTAAAAAATACTTTATACAGGGTGATTTTTAAGTTGGTACTTTGCTTTTACCACTGTATAAACCGCATGAAGATGGTTAAAAATATTTCCAGAATACAGATTGTTAAAATTTTAAGAAAAAAATGCCTTTATTATCATAACTTACTTGCCACTTCAGATATTTTTATAAAATTACTTACACTTCTTTTGACCATTACATTACATTTTTTGCTGTAATCATTTTTTATTTTAATTTTTACCGGTTGTGTTTAAACAAGATTTGTATTAAATTAAAAAAAAGTCCTTTACCGTTTTCTCCTTGAATCAATATTATTTCTGAAATACTTATTTACTTTAAAGTAATTTTAGTCTCTTTATGTTTTTTAAAAGCCATTTAATGTATAGTAAAATCGCTAAAATCTAATATTGCCCGCTCACCGTTCGCTCACAATCAAGAGTTTACCCACAACGATTAACCCACGCTCAATCCAGTTAAAGTAGGACTATAGTATAGCTTTATCTATTTAGCGCCAGAAAATGTGAAATTTAATGTTTAAAAGACAGCTTCAATATAATCATAAATGGTAACGTTGTTTGACAAATTGGTCATCCATACACCAACTTTTACAGCGGGTTTAAAAAATCAAGGCCATCGAAAAAAATGTAGCGCCTCAAATTAATCAAACATGGCTCAATCAAAAGAATGTAATTAGTCACATTGTTAACATTGGTCAGTATGGTTAATTAATTGGTTAGTCAACTTCTGAAAGCAAGTAAGAATTAGAGAATTGGTTATAGGTTTTTAATATCCCAAGCAGCTGACGTCTTATTGGACGTCTCTAGTTTTGAGTCATATTTGGTCAATAAAAACGTCATAAGATGACGACAAAATGACGTTAAAATAACCTCTCTTAAGTCACAGACAAAAGACGTCCCACTAATGACGTTATGACTGATGTCTGTAAGATAACTATCATTAAAAAATTGACGCATATACTTTTTTTTCAAAAGATAAAATGATACGATATTTTATTTAGTAAAATTATATTTTTAGTTATAGAGTAAATATACCAAATAGTTGATTGGCTATCCATAAAGACGGTGTTGAATGGATGTGTTATATCACGTGATGACAACTAAAATTATTAGTACTTAACTAGAAAGTATTCTTAACAAGCAGTCAAAATTATTTAAACAAAATTGGAATAGGAAAAACAATTTACTGCTTGCAATTTCCTTGCACTGCAAGGTCGCATCTCTCGGGACACTGTCCAACCTGTAGATGCAGATTTTTACACTAGCTGAAAGTATTTCTTTCAGAACTAATTGAGATCACCAACCGCAGACCGGTTTCGAACTATTTTGGTTCTCATCATTACGGTGTAGGCGATAACAACAAGCTCCAAAATTCTATAAGAAGCGAAGATGTCGAATAAACGTAGTAGTTATTGTCCATTACGCCATCTATCAGTGGTGTGAGTTTTTTCCTATTTCAGTATTGTTTAAAATATTAGTTTTGTTTTTCTGTCATATGATATTTCGGTTGGATTTTTGACACGAATCATATAATGACACAAAAATTTTTGGCGGGTTTTTAAAGTGACGTCATAAGAGTTTTATTTTTATAAGCAAGTATGACAAAAAATAATGTCGAAAAGACGTCACTTCAATGACGTCAAAAGCACGTCAGTAAAATGACGTTCAAATGACGTCATAATTTTGGTCCGATGACGTCCAAAAATTATGACTAAAAATTACTTTATAATGACGTCAGCTTGCTGCTTGGAATTGGATCAAAGATACCGAGTTTAGGAGAGAGAGAGATAAAAAGTTTAAAATTTCAATATCACTCATTGCTACATATTTAAATATATTTAGCACCTTAACATTTACATTCGGAGGTTGTTTCATGCTGAAACAATTGATCATGAATTGGTCACGATTGGTCATTAGCTGACAGTAATTGGTCAGCAATAAAATAGAACTAAAAAAGGTATTTTAGGTATACAGAGCTAGTTTTACACTGCTACAGCTTGCTGCTTGGAATTAGATCAAAGATACCGAGTTTAGGAGAGAGAGATAAAAAGTTTAAAATTTCAATATCACTCATTGCTACATATTTAAATATATTTAGCACCTTAACATTTACATTCGAGGTTGTCGGCATGATATGTTTTATAAAAGTATGAAAGCATACAGTTGCCAACGCGAAACTTGGAGATGCCCCACGGGTTTGTTTTTAATTAAATTCATATATATGGTTATATATATTTTAGAAATCTAACAAGTAGTAGGCACTTGATAGATAAACTATGTTGATTTAATATGGAAAACCATTAAAAAACGAAAGGATTGCAAACTAACGATATTGCAGCATTAAACATACATTTAAATTTATTGTTATAAAAAGATTTTTACTATGTTTGCAAAATTATAAGGTTAAAGGCTAATTCTTCACATCTAAGTAAAAAAGCTTGGGTCAGTCGCTTACCCTCCTGCCCCAGGTTCTCCGGGTACACAAATAGGTCCTAAGTGCGACTGTTAATATCAATTTTAGGAGCTTCAGTGCTATATAAATTGGTCACAAATTGTTCCGTATTGGTCAGTTGGTCTTAGTGACCTACCGACCAATCGTGACTAATTCGTAATTAATTTATATGGCATTAAATGGCACTTAATGTTGATATTGAGGTGCTACCTATTTTTATGAAACAAATAATCATTTAATAACAAATTTTCTACGGTCTATTTTACCGCTGACCAATTTCTACAACTCTTGACCAATCATGACCAATTTGTAACCAACTAATATCGCGTCGGGTAAGCTCAAACCTTCAGTATTTAGGTGCTGAATATTACTATGAAGCAATTAAAATTAAAATAAATACTCTTATTTAAATTTTACTGCTGACCAATTACTGTGACCTTATGACCAATTGTGACCAATTCGTGACCAATTGTGACAGCATGAAACGACCTCGGAGTATTGATGTTGGGGTGCCAAATATATTTATGTGGCAATTAGTGTCCTTAAAATTTTAAACTCTTTATATTTATTCCAGTATCTTTGAACAAACATTAAATACCTATGACCAATTCATTCATCAAACCAGTTTTTAGAATTTGTATTTTGAATCTAGAATTTTAATTTTAGGCTACTCACAAAATTTTCTTGAAATGCTTTTATTCCTTAGAAAACTCCTTTATTTTTGCTGATCAATTAATTAATCATAATTATCAACGTTGACTATTTTGTGACCAATGACATTTGAAATTTTAAACACGCTGTATGTGTGTATGGATGTCTAATTCGGAACTGTTCTTTACCACCACAAAATTTACTTTTTAAGCCGCCAAATAGATGGTGCTCTATAGAGTAGTAAATAACATTAAACACAGTTTAAGATAACCTGAAATGTGAACTAAATTATTATTGCTATATTATTAAAATACTTTATGATCCGTTAAAATTTGGTAAAAACACAAAGGTTTGATCATAATTTTTAAAAAGATTCGCGAGAAAACCGATCGTGGTCAGAGCAAGAGCAGACTGTGAGCGTACCGTGAGCAAAACGGCTAATGTGGATAGTATTATTTTAATCGCATGTAAAATTATTTTATTGCAGCTTAAGTTAACCGTAAGCTGAGCTAGAGTGTGTAGTAAGTCTTATGGCTTTTGAGATTCCCCGTAAAACCTGCAAAAATAGAACACTTTGTGGAATAGCTGTCATATCGCGAATGACCTGGCCATACCCTTTTAGGTGATTTCAAGCATTTTCTGCAAAAGAAACAAAATACTGTTTAATTTAGTACTAGTTGAATACCTGTGTTATTTTGTTGAGTCAGTTTTTAAAGCATAGGAGCCATACAATTCATAAAAATAGATGTTTTTATGGTTGGTTTATTTTTATCCTATAAACTTAATCTGTTAAAATGTAAAATATTTAAAAAGAATAGCGTTATAAAGGTATTGCCAGATCATCCGCAATATACTTCTTGATATATTAAAGAAGCAGGTACGCTACTGATTTTTTGTGTAAAAGAAATCCATTTAGATCTTCCGCCATCATAAACAGTACACGCGTTTCTGGTATTTAGGTTTTAGACATGATTGCAAATAATTTCCTAAAACGTTTTGGTAATTCATGTCCTGATTGAAAATAAATTTGAAACTGGGTGTCTAACTTTGCAAAGGAAGTATTTATTATTCCTTTGGGAAATACTGCGATAGGACAAGGTTATAAAATATCGATTAGTATCTAAAACTTTATTATCCGTAGGGACTGAACAAATTAAGAGGAACTTCTCATATTGATTATACCTTATTAAGACAGTTGTAATATATTAAATTTATCAACAAAAAGTATTAATCATCTTTATTGGAATATATTAGGTTTCAGATATAGATTATGAAATAATAGGGTAAGGGTCGTGAATAAACACGGATATTTATTTTGGAAAATTAATTTGATTTAGCAAATTGGCAAAGACAAATATTTATAATAGTATAAATGAATTTATCTTCCATAAAGTGTGTAAAATTTACCTTTTAGTTAAACTGGCAATTGATAGAATTCGGTCTTTAACAGAAAATAAAACAAATAACCTAAAATATCTTATTTACTGGTTATAATTATTACTATATAACCATTTTTCGAAATGCAGAAATTCTGCGATGGGGCAATGTTATAAAATAACAATAAGTATCTAAACATTTATTATCCCTAAGGACTGAACAAATTACGGGAAACTTTTCCCAAATACACTTTTATATTTAATTTGGGAAATAGAAATAGACAAATATTTTTGGTGGATAAATTTTCTATAATGTGTTTAAAATTGGCTTTTATTAAAAATTAAAACAAATACCTAGAATTATTTTCTTATTTATACCGTTACCATTTTTGGTTATTTAGACATACTGGAAATATTATTGTTAAAGACGAACAGACACTAATAATAATATTAAAAATGTTTTTAAACTGGATTAATAAACAAGTTAGGATAATATTTCGTATGCCTATAAGCACTCAACTACAAGTTGTAATAGTATAATACAACTTATATGTTTATGCGATTAGAATTTAAGCGGCTTATTATTATGCCAAAATATTTTTACACAAAAATGATAACCACTTTATTTTCCATTAGTCATTATTTGTCCTTAGAATTTACGTTCTTTGATTTAATTAAAATGTAATAAATTGATAGTACCTGGGCCTGTAATGAAATGAACTTCATGATAAGAACCATGAATATTCATACCGCATTATGTGAAAGCGGTGCTTTTACCCTACCTGTCAATGTCAAATGATTAGGGTGTCGGACTAGGCGAACGTGTTACTTTAATTTGTCGAACAATTTTACCACAATGATTTTCATGCAAATTTTAAACATTGTGCCAAAAATCGTAATGGTTACAGTTCGATACCCGAAACACGTGTTTGAGCCTTATGGTTTCATGATTGTAAGCCCTACCATTCTTAATACAGCATTTAAAAATTGCAGGTAAAATATTATAGTAAACTTGTCCGACAAAAAAGTAACGCGTTCACCCAGTCCGAAACTCGAAACATTTGAAATTGACAGGCTGTGACATGAAGTCCATTTTATTGCTGGCCCAGGCAGTTGTAATAAATTAAATTTATAAACAAAAACTGTTAATTATTTCCTTTGAAAAATATTAAATTTTACATTTACATTATGAAATAATTGGTTAAGGGTCTTGTAAATAAACACGGATGTTTATTTTGCAAAATTAATTTAATTTGGGAAATACGTTAAGACAAATATTTATGATGTACTAAATAGGTTTACATTCCATAGGTTATTTAAAATTATTTTTTTTTGTTAAACAATCAATTGAATTAATTTAGCTTTAATAGGAAATTAAACGAATAGCCATTTTGTTTATTATTATTACTCATTACTTCTATTACTATCTTTGATAATTAATAGTGGGTGACTCTTAACATATACGCATAAATGGAAATTGGAAAGTATTGCTAATTTCTTGAAATGAAGCAAATTTTGTGTTTAAAGGTAATTGAACATGAAGAATTAAAAAATTGTATTTTCAAGGTTGCCAAATTTATAGTTTTTGTTGTTTGTTAGGGAATTTAATGTTTTTAAATAGAATACCTTATTTTTTATTATTAAACTCAATTGTTTATATCAACTTTAATATTATGACCTAATATTATCGTTTTTTTACTTCTTCCAATTTCGAAGATATGACATCATGCTTTTTTTAAATTAATACAAAAACGGCCAGATATTGTCAATTATCTAAAAACCATCCACCTAATTTTCGTCAAAATTAGTACAGGGGTAAAACTGGACCTTCTAAATTTATGAAAAGCATTTTTGCGACGTTTTTATGATTTAAAAAAAAGTCCAGGAAAGGAAATAAGGAAAATTTAATTATAAAACATTACAAATGCAATCTGTGAATTAAGAATGTTTAGTTGCTCCCTGTACAAATTTTGACAAATTTCGGTTGGATCCTTTTTGAGATAATTAACCACACCTGGTCGTTTCTGTATTCAAGCTTAATGCCATATCTTCGAAATTGACAGGAGTAAAAAAACAAACATACCTATAAGGTCAGAATAAAGTGGATACAAGCAATATATTAAAATAATAAAAAATGAGATATTTCATTTAAAATTTTAAAATTCCGCAAACGGTTGCTAAGATAATCCATTGTTTTTATGTCATAAAAGTTTGTACAGCAAGAGATGTCCTATAAAGCCAAAATCTTAGAAATTTTTTGACTTTTAAATTTTTTGAAAAACGTGTCATTTTTTTGCATTTTTTGTGCATTTTTTGCACTTTTGTGAACATTCTTTTTCGATTTTCGTTAATTAAAATCGTTTAACTACATCAAATTTAGGTGATAAAATATACAGGGTGTTCCATTTAATAAAACCTAACTTTGTGTTTTAAGTTTAAAATAAAAGTCAATGAAAAACTTTACGTACACCACTAAATTGTACGTCACAAATCCATGAAACTTTTTTTTATCATTTTTTCTCTATCTCTAATATCAAGCGAGTTACAAGTGCTTGGCAAAATTGACAAAATTTGAAAAACACTTTGTATCTCTAAAACGATCTAAGTTGGCCATGATTTGTTTTTACCATTGAATTTATTTCAAGAATTCAAATTAAGATTGCGCAATCAGGTTTGTTCCATCTCTTTTAGTTTTCGCTATACCCTGCAAGGTGAATGAAAAGGCGCCACCCTGTATATTTTTCCTAAATTTTTATTAAACTTATTGTTTTATTATTAAAAGTCTTTAAAGCAAAGCCGTACATAATAGCCCTTTTATAGTAAAATCCAGTGCTGCGGGCGAAGCTTTGAACGAGGTAAATATTGTTCTTTATATTCTGATCCTTTAAAAGAGTTGTTTGCAAGCTTTACTGCCATATACTTAAAGCCAAACCTGCCAACTTCAAAAGGAACGTTATGTGTTACGGTGTTACACTTCACTGAAAAATCCCGGTTTCAAATTAACTCTTTCATGTGTTTCATGCATAATAAAGTCAAGCTGTCGAGAAAATTGGCTTTTTCGTACGAAAACGTTTTAACGTCATACTTTGTTTTCCCTAACCGTTTTAGAAATTTATATAATCGTGGATTATTAGCATCTCTGAAGCTTACTTAGACAAAATGGTCATTATTATAAATTGGAATAAATGCTCTTCTTATGACTGAAAAAATATTAATCCCTGGGCCAGTAATAAAATGGACTTCCTGATAAGAACACTCTAAAACCTTTTTACAGACGTTCTTTTTACGAGTGTACCACGAATATTTGTACCGCCATTTATGAAAGCGGCGCTTTAAACTAGCCTGTTAATGTCAAATGTCGGGTGTTAGACTAGGCAAACGCTTCATATTTTCTAGTCGCACCAGTTAACCAAAATGTTTTACATGCCATTTTTAAACATTACGTTAGGTGTTACAGTTACGAAACCATAAGGCCCATTAACATGTTTTGGGTATCAAATTTCGTAGCTGTAACCCTTACGATTATGGCACAATGTTTAAAAATAGCATGTAAAATATTGTGGTAAACTTGTCCGACTAAAAAGTGACGTGTTTGCCCAGTCCGACACCCGTAACATTTGTCGGTCTGGGTTAAAGCGCCATTTTTATATACAAAGTTATGAATATTCTCAATAGACTCGTCAGAAGGAACCCCTCTTAAAAGATTTTAAAAGTGTTTCAATCATAAAGTTATTTTTATTACTAAAATAGGAAAAATCTTTAGAATTAAAAATTAATTCCAAATATGCAACTGCTTATTTACAAAAAAAACAATATTTTTGAATATTTTCTTCTACAATAAAGGTAAAAATTAGGGTTTGTATATTAGTGGAGTACATTTTAGGACCATAAATTTAATAGGACAATTTAAAATAAACTTTTTAAATTAAGTGCAAATGAATGTCATTTTTTTTTATAACAACTTCAGGTATTAGCAAAACTATTATAACGAGTACTTTACTCTAATGCAAAAATAATAATTTTGGCCAAACTTGGTAGATAACTGACACAATTTAATATCTGATCATTGTATTTGGTTTTGTGCCATGCAGAGCTTTTTATAAAGAATAAGTTTTTTCGTAAAATTAATATTAAAATTTCCCGTATGACGCCAACTCATGTAAACACACTGGATATAAAACTTAAAGCTGAACCATTTTTTTTTATCATGTAGAATCACCGCCTTAAATATTGTGATGATATTACTCTGTTTTTAATAATCTCTTGTAAAATTGCTGTAATTTGGTTTTAATATCAGCAGCAGATGAAATTGGTTGGTTAAAACCCACGCTATTTTAAAACATTTTTTAGAAATTGTTGGTTATTACAGTGTAAAAACTACTTCATCAAATCAAAATCAAATATTTATATTTTTTAATAGATTGGCACCAGAAATAAATAAATTTTTTATATTAAATTAAAAAAATAATAAGAAGACTAAATACAATTTAAACAATAATTTAACTATGGTGCAGGTATTGACTTACCAATTCCAGCACTACCAGTTGCTGTTGATAGTTCACCAGTCAATATTTTTTTTGGGTTTCTGTTCTCATAGCTAAATTTTAATTTAAGACTTCTTAAAGTTTGCTTCTGTTTAATTCACATTGATAAGTAAAAGATAGCTTATACGAACATAAAAGAAATACGAAAAAATATGGTACGCCATTGCTTTTTCCAAAAATAATAATATTTTAAATCATCATTAATTTTGCAACAAATTTAACCTTTTAATTTTTTTTTGCTGATGCACCATTTTTGCGTATAAAAACTAAAAATGGGGCACCAGCATACAAGTTTAAAATAATTTCCCTATACCACAAATGCCTAAAAACGATTTTTAATTTTTTACGCAAAACTATTGCATTGGAAAAAAAGTCAAAAAGTTAAATTTCTTGGAAAAGAAATAATGATTTTAAAAATAATTTTTATTAAAAAAACATATTATCGTACTATATATTTTTGAAAAAATCTCCAGTGTACATCCCGTTTAGACGTCACTGGTAGAAATAATTAAAAATCTATCACATTAAAACATGCCTAATGGTGCTTTATAACTGCATGTCATATTTCATAAAAATATCTGAAACAGTTTGGAAACAAGCCAAGGAATCATATGCTGTATTTTTAGCCACCAATTAAATTACACACTTTATAAAAATCAGTAATTTTTGCCAAAAACTTTGGAAATTGCTTTATTTCAAAAATCTTTATAGTATATATATTTTAATTTTAGCGTAGGAGAAACTAAAATTTAATATGTAAAGGTCAAAATATAACACTTAAAAAGAAAATCTTAGTGTAAGTAAAATGTAAAGTTAATATGTGGAGGTCAGACCCAAAAATCCTTTTGACCGGTGTTATAAATGCAAAATTTAACACTTAGAGAAAAATCTTAGTGTAAGTAAAATGTAAAGTTAATGGGTAGGGGTCAAACCCAAAAATACTTTTTGACCGGTGATTATAAATGCAAAATTTAACCCTTAGAAAAAAATCTTAGGAAGTAAAATGAAGTACGTAGTCAACCAAAGTAAAGTTAATGGGTAGGGGTCAAACCCAAAAATACTTTTGACCGGTGTTATAAATGCAAAATTTAACACTTAGAAAAAAATCTTAGGGTAAGTAAAATGTAAAGTTAATATGTAGGGGTCAGACCCAAAAATCTTTTTGACCGGTGTTATAAATGAAAAATTTAACACTTAGAAAAAAATCTTAGTGTAAGTAAAATGTAAAGTTAATAGGTAGGGGTCAAACCCAAAAATACTTTTGACCGGTGTTATAAATGCAAAATATAACACTAAAAAGGAAATCTCAGTGTAAGTAAAATGTAGACACGATAATTATTAACCACTTTAATATTAGTTCTGCACAATAAAGTCAGACACAGCGTTTTCACTTTGCACTTGTATTCTAT
The DNA here is from genome assembly GCA_014170235.1 of Listronotus bonariensis. Taxonomy (NCBI): domain Eukaryota; kingdom Metazoa; phylum Arthropoda; class Insecta; order Coleoptera; family Curculionidae; genus Listronotus; species Listronotus bonariensis. Next base: position 70,941 of record JACEGR010004090.1, read on the forward strand.
AAAGCTTTTAACGAAAATTTTAAAGGTTGGTTGTTTAAAATCCTCGCAGCGTTAAAGCACCAATAGGCATCTAAATAGCCTTTTATAGCGAATCCCCAGTATCGCTGTAGCGCAGTGAGTGTAAATATTATTGTTCTTTCGCTTTTGATCTCTCTAAAAAGCTGTTTGTAAGCTTCATGTTTGTATACTTAAAGTCAAACTCGTGCGCTTGAAAAACAGCATTGAGTGTTAAGGTATTATGGCTTGATAACAAAATCACATTTTGGAAAAAGCTATTTTACACAGTAAATAATTTGGGATTATAAACGGATAAATTTACAATGAAAGTCAGAAGTAATAATTATTTAGGTAATTTAATCGTTAAAACATTTTTTATTTAAACATAACAGTAACAGGTGTTTAACTATACTCTGTTCGCTAAAAATTAAGAAAAAAACATGAACAAAAAATGTATTTCATTGGTTTAAAAAGTCAGTAACCCTAGCTACAACAATAAAAAATACTTTATTGGTTTAGAACAAGGATGGCGAACATTTATGTATCAACGTGCCATTTTTGTACAAAAATGTAAAGTGATGTCCTTCGCGTTCCATGAAATCCTTTTAAATTAGTAAGTAAAAAAATGTCCTAGGCGTCCCATGAAACCATGAAAGACTTTTCCGAGTGGGGTAAAAATTTAAAGAAAAAAAGGTTTTTTACTTAAAACTTTTATCCTTGCTCCTTCCGGCCGCTGTATAATTTTTACTGAAAAAAAAAACATTAACACACTCGCGTGCCCAAAATTTTACCCCGCGTTCCTTTTATGGTCCGCGTGCCATTGGTTCGCCGGGCCTGGTTTAAAACTACAGTAACTGGAGTTACTTACTAGGTACCGTCGTTGCGGGTTTCTTTGACCACAAATTTGAACATTTTTTACGGATAATCTATGTGATTTCTTTTGCTATCAATGTATCAGCGCTAGAATGATTTTGATATTAACTTAAAGGTGTATTCAACAAGTTACAATGCGCAAGTTGAAGCAAGATTGTGTTCAAATATAATATTTTTTTCCACATTTTGGGCCAATGATAGCCTAAAGAGAGGGTTACTTTGGCCTGCATAACTTTTTGTATACAAAACGTATCTTAAGAAGCACGGGCCAATGAAACGTATATAATAGGTAAAAAAAATATTTTTTCAAAAATTAAATTTAATGTTAGTGCAACCAGGTACAAAACAAAATAAATTTTAATTATTGGTTACAGCATAATGCATAAAACGAGAGGTACAAAACAAACTTTTTTTTTACTTTAATTCATAGTTACAACATAATGTAGGTATCAAACTAGAGGTACAAAACAAAATTAAGTATTCCTAATTTTATTTCCCAAAACTTTAAAAAATTAAGTAACTAAATACAATGACGCATTGAACAAAGCTCATCATCCACTTCTGGAACAGAAAAACAACTTTTCTTTATACTTCTAAGGACTTTAATTCTACGAATTATATTTTTCCAAATATAGAACTGCTCGACCTTGATCAACGGCCATCGCCAGTAGCTTTCTTCTTGTTTCATGCAGGTCACAACAGCGCCTTTTTTAAAAGTTAAAACAACCCTGCCAGGATAGTTGCCATGTTTCTTCGCCAATTTGTTTTTTATGGTTCTGCGTGGATCTTATATTTTTTGCATCATCCCGTTGGCTATGTATTTGTACTTGCTGTAGTCAACATACCGACGACTGCCAATCTTTCTGCAATAATTTGATGGCATCACAAATGCTGAAGTTTGTTCATGTGCATGCAAATAATAGAACTTGACTGAATTTTTCATTGTTTACTAAAACTAAATCATAGGGTCACTTTCGCCCATGGGCCAATCTTAATTGGAAAGGCGGGCCAAAGTATACCGACATTTCGTTTTCTAAATTTTTGCACTAAAATTATGTAAAACCTTTTCAATTTACAAATGACATGCTCTTAAATAGATTTATAACAGAACAAAGTACAGTTATGATTGTGTACTTACCAAACAAGATAGTTTCACCATAAAGTTTGCAACATACAAATACGCGTGTGCTCTTGCTTATGATGTAAAATCCGTAAAAAATGAACAAAAAATCTACGGCCAGAAAAAAATTTTAAAATCTTAATTACTCCAAGCAAGTAAAAGTGACATAACACCTTTATCCACCGACGACTTCAATTATTATTAACCCACTATAAAATTTTGTTTCTGATATTAATTTTTGTAAAATGTGAAATATCTCAAAAATCTTACATTTTTGGTAGCTATAAGGATCGTGACAAACTAGGCCTATTTTTATGATACCGTTACCGCGCCACTCTGTATAACTAGCAAATTTTAAACTACAACATCTTGATGGTATTTTAACGGCATTATTTGTACCCTTACCAACAATTTGATTTTAATTTAGTAATTTGCTTTATTTTTTTTTAATCCTGTTGCTTAACATTAGCGTTAAATGGAATTTACTTATACCATGCAAAAAATTTATCAAAATTCTTAAATTAGGCATAAAATTATACCATTTAACTCAATGGGCTCTTTCTTGCCTTTGACGGGGCTGCTACTAATCTTTTAAGATTGGGTAATTTAAAATTAAATTGATGGAAATAGAAAATATGTGCGGAGATACTTTAATAAAATAAATATAAAAAATAAGTTAGATCCAAATTTAAATGATATACACGAGGGGGAGGATTTTAAAGTGTTACAAGGCGATATCTTAAAAACTGTGTAAAGTAAGTATTTTAACAATATTTTGGCAGTGTGTTTAACATAAAGATTAGATTACTTTTAATTAATATAATATAACAGTTTGTACTTACCCCTAGCTTTATTTTTTTATAACTATACTACCGCATAACCGTAGCCAGGTACCGGAAGAGGGGCGGGGTAGCTGCAAAGGACATTTTTTTTTTGGAGTTGGTAAATTTAACGTAGGTTTAATGACTTTGCTATCATAAATACAATGAAAATATATGTGTAATAAGGCTGGCTTCTTGGTATATCATAAAAGAGCAAATGTGTCGTTCAAAATTGGCGAATTAAAACAGGTTCCGCAATTCACAAATCCCCTTTAGTGAGTACACAAGCTTTACGCGGCGCGGCGTTCGATAGGCCAAATGGTATTTTCTATCTTAAAAGTTTAAAAAAAAAACATAGAGGAGTACCATCTTTGAGAAACACCCGGTATATTATTAGTTTTTCTTTGGCGCCCCCTCCTCCTAAAGAATATCCTGGATACGCCCATATACTACCGGCCAACTTCATGCTACAATTTTGAGAAAAATTGCAGAATGCCAAATAGACCAAATTTATTCATTTCTTCTTTTTATGTATAAACGAATTTAATAGGGTTGCTTTTTTTTCAATATTAATATTAATGTTATATAATGTAATTATTTTACTAAATAAATTCAAGTATGACAGGTTTGTGTCAGTTTTTTTTAATTTTAAACCGTAACTTTTCAAATATTTGTCATAAAATATTTAACGTTTAGGCTTGTTACAATTTTGTTTTTCTTAATATTTAAAAAAAATTTTGTACAGGGTATTATAAATTCGAGGGGTACCGTTAGGATCTTGGAGAGGGTAAGAAATATAGGGTTGGTTAAATAAGGGCAAATTTGCGCAATTTTGTGCCAATTTAATTTTAAAAATTTGTAGCTATTTCGAAATAATCCAGAAAACCCAAAATTTCTGAGCACTTCATTTTTTTCTTAGTTTATTTGAGGAGATATTTAAAAAAAAGGCACATTGTCATTCCCGCTTTTTCTGTTCTATAAAAAGATTTCTTTAAATTTAAGATTCGACGTTTCGGTTTTAAGTCACTATTAGTAACTTTTTTTAAGAGGCGAAATATTTGGTTTTTAACAAAATAAATTCGTATTGTATTCTAAATCCAATGACATATAACACTTTACATTCTGCCATTTAAAATTCTGGCTTTATTCCAAGCAATCGTGCAAATTTTAATTTGAAGGTTAACATTTTTTCATTATCCAATATTTATCCATAATTTAACTCCCAACCTACAAGAATAAATGTAATTTACATACATTTACCTAAACGTATTAAAATAAATCATGTAATTTAATTAAACAATTCTATCAACTTTATCGTAGCCTGTTATAAAAAAAATGAGTGCATGCTTACCCGTGAACCGAAATTTGCTGTTTTTGTTAAATCTTAAGTAGGCGCGCGGGGGTCAAATTTACCCCCATATCTTCAACAGATGATTTAAAGGATTTTGTAAAGTAAAAGCATATACATTAGATAAATTTAAAACTTATTTGTATTAAAAACATTTAATATTTTTAATATGGTAAATAATACTAACTGTTTTTTTATACAACAAGGTTCACAAAAATTATCTTCGTTCTAGGAAAGACTAAGCTGCTTAACATGGGCCTACTTTGAACAATATTGACCTGTAGATTTTGTTTTACCAACCATCAAGAAAAAAGGTTTTTGACATTATCGAACACGATAAAATGGTATAGGACATTTTACACTTATTACATGTATGTCATTTTACCCAAAAACGACAATTTAGTAAAAACACTTAATTTTGAGAGTATAAATATTCGTATCATATTTATTAATAAATTATTGTGTTTCGATAACAAACTAAAACCTAATTTGTAACAAAACTATGTAACTTCGCAAAAATACAGAAACTCTAAACTGATTAGAATTATTTTGCGGTTGAAGAATCGAAATTCGAAATTGAAATGTCGTGCCAAAAAATCTGGCTCATCCATCTGAACAGTAATTTTGATACTGAATGCAGTAATTATATTACACGCACCAACACAATTTTAGGCCAGTATTTCATATTCTTTCTTAGGGGGATTAAGTTTTTTAGTTTTTCATGTTTTCCAGACCAAATGTAAAAATTCTGTTAAAAGTAAATAAAATGTTTAAGATTCTATATTTTTTGTTTTAAAAATAAGGGCCTAACCACGATATCCATTTTTCGGCTAATATAATTTATTTCAATTAATTTAAGTCAACTTTGGCAAAGTAAAAAGTGTCCTCATAAATAATAAAATTTAGTATTTTGCCTTTCTCGCTTGACCGTCCTGACTGTGACTTCAGTTAAAAGTTTTAATACGAGTATTTTTTTCTTGGACAACTTTTTTATTTAATTAATTATATGTTAAAAGTAAATGCTCTTCACCAAAAATATAATTAAGGAGTTTAAAAAAATACAAAAGTAAAGTGATTATTGGATGTTTCGAGTGTGGGTGTATATTTGACCCCCACGCTCCTACTTACGTAATAAAAAGGCACTTAAAGGTTTACATTATTTAATGAAAATAGGAAAGCTGGTTGCTAAAATATTATTATTTTTATTATTAACCATTTTATATTATATTTACCCTTAAATAACTAAAAGCTACAAAGACAAAGTTAACAATTTACGATTTGTTGGATCTTTCACAGATAATGTTGATCGATAATAAAAAAGTTTTATCGCATATTTTCCTTTGAGAATATTTAAGGTAGACATTTTTAACGTTGCTTTTTGTTTTTTATTTTTCAATAAAATATAAAATACATTTTTTGTCAATAGAGTAGTTTTACATGAAGGTATATAAACGAAAAAAACACTAATTTTTTTACATTTTCTATACAAACAAAATTTGGTGGACTGTATAAATTACTTTTTGTTATAGTCACGAACAAACTAAAATAAAATGAACCTTTAAGGCCCAGTTGTATAAGTACCGTTTAATCTTCAACTTAGAGTTAAACTTAAGTTTTAGTTCTGGTTAGTAAATACGCGTTGTACAGGTCTAGATATACACCAGGTAAAGTTTAAAGTATAAACGACTGACTGGGTATGGTATAAACTGCAACTAAGTAATCATTTCTTTAATAACATGATATTTAACCTATTATTTTAATTTTTTTCTTAAGGTAAATTAAAATAAAAACAAATTTCAAATTAATTTAACAGTTTCATATCTGACATTATACCAATGAAAAAGACGGAGCTAAATAATATTAACGTAATTCAATATCCTAGGATAAAACATACACGTCGTGCCAGCTTATTACATCTAATTGAAATTATGTGTGTTGAATACTAGCAGGAGAAGTTGAACAAAGAAAACCGACATGTTAACATCTCCTGATGGGATAACGAATCAGTCTTACTTTGTTGTTGCTTTAAACCGTCTTTCTTCCACGCATTGGTAAATCTTGCCCATGAACTCCTTTAAGTGTCGCAACGTGTATATTTGTTAAGAAAATGTTGAAAAATATTACCACATAAAATTTAACAGTCACCTACACAACAAACATATCGCATTTCCAAAATTTAAACTCTAGTTTTTTAATTATGGATTTAGCTTTGGGTAAAACTTTAGTTAAACGAAATGTGATGGCAGTTTTGTAGTACCATTAAGATATTTTTGTGATTTTCCTATTAACTAACTAACATTTTAATGTTGCCACTTAACAAAAAAAAAAAATATATATATATATATATATATATATATATATATATATATATATATATATATATATATATATATATATATATATATATATATATATTGTTTTTATTTTTTAACAAAATTACGCAGTATGTTTTTATAATTTCACACCAATTATATTTTATTTATTGCGTAGTTTTGTAGAACAAATAAAAACAATTTATATTACTTTTTTTTATTGGGTGACAACATTAAAAAATCGTTACTTAATAGGAAAATTACTAAAAATGTATTGCCACCACATGTCAGCCAACATAAGAGAGTAATTTTTCTTTGATCAAGTCATAAATATTAGAAGCCCATTTTATTTTAGTACGTTTGTGGTTAAAGTAGTTTATATTGCACTTAATATATAAATTTATTTATTTAAAATATCATTTTATTTTTCTTTCCTACGAAAATACAGATTTTATTAAAAGCTAATAATATGTTCCTTTCTGACTCAAAATCTTAACCTTTAAACTGTTTTTTTTTGTTGAAAAATAAACCAAAGTCTCTGGGTTTTAGGATCTGGGCTATACGGTGTATAATTTAACACTTTTAAATCCATAGATGGGAACATTTTTAGTTTCTGCAAAATGTCCTAATGCATGAAAAGTCTCAGCATAAAACTTAGAATAGACCCCATCAAAAATTGTACAAAATATTGATATAATTATATCAATAATACTCTTGATTGCCATTGCCGTGTTGCCATTTTTTAATCATCTACGTATTTTTGTTTTATTTTCACTTTATTTTAAAATCATATATTAAGTAATTTTTATTTTAATTTTTTAAAATATACTAATTAATTTTGTCTTATAAGCTTTTACTTTAGACATTTATTTTTTGGTGTAAAATTAAATTTAACACGTCTTGTTTACAATCAATATATAAATAATAAAATTTATAATAAGCGCAACATAACCAATAGTTAAATTTTGTCTAAAAATTAATTTAACAGTACAATATAAAAAATTATAAAGAAGGAGCTTTCGAAAACATAATGGCCCAAGCAACCAACGAAACCCATTAAAAGACTAAATTTAAAATATTAATTAATTTATTTTAAAATATATTTTTTATATTTCTGATTGAAACCAATTACCGGTCATAACCTTTAAAAATCCTATATATATGGCTTAAAGGGCTTCAGATGCTAAAAGCAAATATATAAATTTATAGATATTTTGCTTTGTTTAGGTTTCGAGTGGCCGAAAACCCATTTCCCGCTTTGACTCAACATCCGGTTTTTAAATATCAAATTCCAGAAAATGGAAAATTGTTGCTGTTGATTAACCCTTGTTATTTTGCTTCCGATCAAACGATAAAATAAAAAGTATGTAGTATTGAAAATTTCTTTAAAATAATTTTACTTTTCATTAAAAAGAACAATATTGTAATGCACAATAAATATATCTCAAATGGGGTAATTATCTAATTTTTAACCAATATTGGGTCTTTGCCCCGGCGTATACTGGGTGTTTCTTAAAGGTCGCTTCCCTCTATTCGTTCTTTTATTATCTTTTAATACTAAAAATTTAAATACAGGGTGATATAAAAATCGATCACAAAACTTAAGAGGTGATTCTACTTGACAAAATAAGGGTAGAGCTTCATATACATTTTTTCAAAATGTCATCCGTTTTTGAGTTACAAGCCGTCAAAGTTTATTTGGTTTATTCGCCATATTGCATTCATTTTTAAGCAATCCAGTTGATATTTGGCACACAAATCAAGTTTTGCAGATTCTAAAATTTTAAGACAAAAACTTTACCTAACACTTAAAATTTATTTACATCATAACTTTTTATATTAACAGATATCGCAAAGCTAGGGGCGTTATTTTATACACAATCAAAAACTTAAAAAATAAGGTAAGTACTCCTTATTAAAGTCGATAAACCTCATCGTTTAGGCACCCATAGACATCAAAGTTTTCATCAATTTTAATTAAATTACCTACATACATACAGGGTGTCCAGTAACTCAAACGACAAACTTTACGGGGCGATTCTACAACAGAAAATAAGAAAAAACTTTATATAAACATATGTCCTAAACGTCTTAGTTTTTGAACTACGGTGTTTTAATTATTTTAAAAAAAAACCTTTTTTTTAATTTTTATAAAGTTTTTTCTTATTTTTTGTTGTAGAATTGTTTGGTTTAGTTTGTCGGTTAAGTTACTGGACACCCCTGTATGTATGTATGCAGGTAATTTGATTGAAATTGATGAAAACATTAATGTCTATTGGTGCCAAAACGGTGAGGTTTATTGACTTTAATAAAGATTACCTTATTTTTTAGTTTTTAATTGTCTATAAAATGGCGCGCCCAGCATTGCGATATCTGTCAAAATAAAAAGTTATGATATAAATAAATTTTAGGTTTTAGGTAAAGTGCCCTCTGGCGGTATTTAAAAAAGTACTTTTGTCTTAAAATTTTAGAATCTGCAAAGAGCGATTTGGGTACCAAGTATCAAGTGGATTGGTTAAAAAATAAATGCAAAATGGCGAAAAACCAAACAAAAATTAAACTTTGACGGCTTGTAACTCGAAAACGAATGATGAAAAAATTATATGGGGCTTTACCCTTATTTTGTCAAGTAGAATCACCCCTTAAGTTTTGTGATGGATTTTTGAATCACCCTGTATAGTATAATATTATTATTTGACATAAACACGCATTAGTCATTATTCACTTGTTTTTCTTGTTAGTTTCGGTTTAACCAGAAGTGACTGCTAACTAAATAATTTTAAATGGCACCACCGATATATTTTATCTTATTTCAAATACAATGGCATGTCTCATGTTACTTTTTAGGACATTTTAAAAAAGAAATATCTTTTTCTACATTTCATGAAGCCCCGCCCAGCCGGTAACGCCGTCTACAGTTATAGTTTCTAAGCGCAACCGCTAATTGGTTTGATATTAATTACTTAATACAAAGAATAAATCTAATCGTCGTTTTGAATTCATTCGAAAATATACTAATTTTTTTGTAAAAATTCAAAAGTTACAACTACGATTCATAAGTACACATTTAAATGAATTATATACCAAAAAGTGATATTTCATTGTATTTTATGATGCATTTTTAAAATATTAGGCTTTGTTTTTTAAATTTAAAGAAAATTAAAATTTTAAAGAAAAAATGTGTTATCAGGTAAAACCGTCCAAAGAAAATTTTTCTGGCCAAGGTGGCACTAAACCATATAATAATATTTACTATTTAGCTGTGTAGATATTTAAAATTTTGTTAGAAATAACCACATTGTAATGTATTTATAATATTTTAATTAAAAATTTGAAAATAATATTTTTTTTTAAGTTGAGTTTTGCTTTTTACTCCTATGCCTATAATTTATTATTTAAAAGAATTTGGATGTCTGGGACCTATAATAAATATCAAGTTATATGGTTAATAGTAGAGAAACCCACGATGCTAAATGGAAATTTACTTGAGCGTCATAGGGACCTGCTGGCTGCAAAGCTTAAAAAACAAAGAGAAAAAAAGTGTTACATAATGGATACCTTTTCATTGACGGGAAAAGAGGTTATAGATTAGTAAATATGTCAAAAAAATACTGTTAATATTTTGGCTTGTGAAAATCGTTTGGACCGATCGGACTATATATTTTTCGTTATTTTTGAATTATTTTCTTTAAAACAATAAAAATAGCCACGCTCAACAATGTCAAAATGACGTCTTTTTACAACTTTGTAGCCTTCCGCTTTCTTAACGTCACTCTCAAATTGTATTATTAGTGGAATATATACATATATACACTGTTAAGCATGTTATTAACTTACCCCATCTTAATCTGACTCACTTAAAAATTTCTAATGAGTATATGTTTGTTTTTAGGATCGGTCCTGTATACGGGACTCATATTTGGTGGAAGTACTTAACCGGGTACAAGGTATCCTCCGGTATATTATTCTGCCGCGCTGTATTAAATCCCGAAATCCCCCTCTTGGGCTCCCCTACCACGGTACGTTAGTATTTAGGCTTTCAGCCTTCGTGGATTGTCCAAAGATAAAAAAAGTGTTTTATAGTAAAACATGTATTAATCGGTGGGCGGCCTTGTCAACCCTAGGTGGGCAGAGTTATCCAACATAAAGGTCATCTTCGCTTACTGGTAGGATATTAAAAACGTAAAGTTTTTTTTTACTTAAAACGTTAACTAAAACTAGGCATACCCTAATATGAACAATAGATTTAAGCAATACATGCCGTTTTTAATAGAGAGCTAAGTGTTACTGACACTTCACAATATTTTAGATTAGATTTTAAATTAAATTTTAATTCCTATTTTATTTCTATCTAATTAAAAACAAGCCTTTTTTTAACAAGATTTACATTAGTTAGGTAACAATAAATTACAAAAAACACACAACATGTGGGGAACAATCCCACCGCCTAATTTGTGGTCCTTTGTGATTAAGATTTAGCAAATCATTCATACTTGCCAACGCATTCGGAGCCTCAGGCACTTCTAAAATAATGGATGTGTTTTATGGGTTGCACATTATAATTTAAAGCATTAATCTAAAAAACTCTATACAGGGTGTAGATGTGTGATTTCTTAAAAAGTACGCTTTGGAAAATTTTGAAATTTAGGTAACTAAGTAGTAGGGGAGCTCACGATGCTAAATGGGAATTTACTCGAGTATTGGGTTGCAAATCCTAGATAATAAGAAGAAAAAATGGTATACAGGGTGTCCCACAGAAAATGTTTGAAATTTTGGTAACATTATAAAGTCAGTGGGGGACATACAGCTAAAATATTTTGACAGCTCAACCACTTCCCGGTATGATGGAAGTTAATGTTACCCTTCTTATTTTAAATAGAACACCCTATATATTATGGATTTTTTAAATTCTGCGTAAAATTCCAAAAATAAATTATGTATAATGTTCTATACCAAAGACCAACTGTTTTTAACTTATTTTTTTGTAGTTATAATTTTTAACGATTATTTTTGACCATTCTGTATTTATTAATTGTCATAATATTGATACAGTCTACTAAAGAAGTTCTTTCTTTACAAGGAACTCAACCCCAACTCTTATTAAAGGCTTTTGTTTAGAAAAAAAATGATGTTTATGTAATAGTTTGGAAATGTCATTTTTAACAAAAAAAAAAGTCAAAAACGGTTGGACTTAAGTACAGAACATTATACATAAAATATGTCTAGAATTTCTACGCAAAATTTAAAAATAAATACTGTGTAGGTTCCATCTAAAAGAAAGACGTTGACATTAACTTCCGGTATAACGGGAAGCGGTAGAGCCGTCAAAATGTTTTAGTTGTATGCTCCCCACGAATTTAATAATTTTCAAAATTTTCCAAAGTGTACTTTTCAAGAAATTGATCGCACTAGTTCCCGGTAGGACACCCTGTATAATGCATGTCTTTTTATCGGTGGGGAAAGCGGCTATAAGTTTTTAGATATGTCAAAAAAATTGGTATTATTTCGGCTTGAAGGAATCGTTCGGATCGTATCGGGATACATATTTTTCGTTATCCTTAAATTATTTTTTCAAAATAAAAAAAAACGCCATGATTGACACTGTCAAAATGATTTTGTTGCCCTCTGTTTTCTTTACGTTACTCTCAAATTATCAGATTAGTGGAATATACACTGTTTAGCATGTAAATAACTTACCTCATCTTAATCTGACGCGCTCGACAATTTCTGATGGATATATATATTTGTGTTTTTCATGATCAGCCCTGTATACTGGGTTCATATTTGGTGGAGGTATTTAACCGGGTATAAGGTATCCTCTGGTAATCTGCCGCGCTGCAGTAAATCCCAAAATCCTTTCTTGGACTCCCTACTATAAAACATAAATATAAAATTTAAGTAATTAAAAAAATGTTTGTAAGCAGTGGAGAGTGTAAACGTTTGGGTAATAAACAGTACACGGTAAATATATTACCAAGAAAATATAAGCATCTGTCATAGATAATTATCAACTCTGACAATAAGATGAAAAGTAGATTTTAACATGCGTGTTATATTAATCGTTTTCTATATAATAAGTAAATAAGTTCGTTTTATGTAATTTTTATTTGTGGTCATAAAAAACTATCTAACAATACCCTATCAACTATTCGACCTTTTCCGAAATTTAAACGATATTAGAAAACCGGAAGTTGACCCAAAACGGGAAATGGCTTTTTGGCCAGTCCAAATCAAAACAACTTCCAGTAAAATATCTATAAATTTATACTCGCCTGACTCTTGCAGTGTTTACAACCGGAAGTAGCGGCCATATTTTCTACGGGTTATGGGTGGCAATCGCTTATATAAAAGTATTGTTGGGTACTTTTATTTTAGTTATAATAAAGTTTGTGAAATTGAAAACGATAGAAAATGGCTTACAGGTTTGAAAGCTCACTATAAATTTATTTTTAAATGACCTGCTGTTGTTTGTAATAGAAATTATTGTAACTGCATTTTACCATTAAATTCTTGCCGCATCGAATAAAATTTTTATTTTTATCGAGAAATTGATAAATAAGCAAACCTAATAATGATCAGCAGATTACGCAAAATGGATTTTGGGCCATCTTAAAAATTTTAACCTACGTTTAAAATTACAAATTAATTTTAATATACAGGGTGTTTTACATTTCACAAACTTAAAGGGCTAATTCTACAAAAAATAAAATAAAAAAGACTTCATATAAAATATATCCTAATCGTTTTAATATTTAAAATACAAAAAAAGGTGTTTTTTTATAATAACTTTTAAACCAATTTGGATATTTTAAAAAAATTAAGAGACGCCTCCTATGAACCAATAGAATTTTTGGACATACAAGGAAAAAAATTCCAGTGTCGTTCATAAGGGGTTTAAGGTAAATATTTTTTAATAAAAATTGTACGCCACTGCATTTATCTAAAATAAAAATATTTTTTTAAAATTCAATTTAGTTTGACCCAAATTTGATCTCTTAACTTTTGTCATTTAATATTCACTTCTCGCGTAAAAAAATAAAGACCATTTCTCGGCACGGTCATTTTGTATAGATAATATCAAATTCTACAGTGAAAAATTACCTTTTATATTTATTCTTTAATTAGATAGGGATTTCACCATGCCGAAAATAGTCATTTATGTAACAAGTGCGAAAAGTAATACTTTTTTACGAATGGGAAGTTTGACAGCACGAGCCGTTAGGCGAGTGCGACAATCCCATGGATAAAAAAATACACTTTATGCATGTGTTACACACTATATTTTTTCTACGACCGTATAAAAATATCCCAAAATACCATTTTATACATGCTTTCTTTATTTAAACTTCTGAATTTTAATTTCTGCAGCACAGCCATTATACTGCCACAAAAAGTCATAGCCTCCTTATTTTTTACGAGACAATTAACCTCTTCATAACTATGCATTTATTACTTACATACCTACATTTTACTTTTTGTAAAAATAATACTAAGACAGTATAAATGCCTTTTCAATTTCTTGGTCATCCAAATTTATTATTACTAATAATTTTCAATAACTGGCTAATAAATTTATATAAAAACTGTCAAATTTTAAAACCAGTGACACATAAACTCAATAAATAATAACGAAATCAAAGGTAATTTGACCCCTTGGCTCAGTTGATGTCGCGTTTACGGTTATATTACATAAATTGATATTTAGGTTTATGGTAGTAGGCATGGCAACAAAACATTAATTTAAAGTTGTAAAAAGCTTTAAAGTGTTAAAAACAGGTACTTTTTTACGCTTCAAACTAAATGAGAATTTTAATAAATATTTTATATAAGAAACATGCAGTGGCGTACCATTTCTTTATCAAAACTTTTTACCTAAAGCGCCTCATGAACGACACTGGTAAAAAAATATTTGTTCCTTGTATGTCAAAAATGTCTTTTGGTACATAGGAGGCGTACCCTATATTTTTCCAAAATATCTAAATTGGCTTAAAAGTAATTATAACAAAACAATTTTTTCTTAATTTTTAACAACCTGTAGTTCAGAAACCAAGCTGTTTAGGACATATTTCATATGAAGTTTTTTTATACTTTTAATTGTAAAATTAGACCTTAAAGTTTGTTGGATAAGTTGTATTGTGTAGGTATATTTTTAAAACCGGGAATGCATATTAGAGTTGTAATACAAAAATTAATTTAAAAAATGCGCTTTGCATAAAACATTTAATAATAAATTTCTAAAAAACTGTAAACTTTAGGTTAAAGACATGGTACATAACACTTAAAATTTAATTCAGAAATTAAAAATGTGGTAAATAATTTAAAAAAAAATAAAAATTAAATAAGAGTCGTCCTTTATTTTTAAGCCACCTAAATTTTAATTTTTTTCTAACCCACGCGTTTTCGTTAAATGCTATCTAGTGTGGAACCAGCTTTACGCGACACGGCATAACATGAACCAGTAATATTTTTTTGTCATAAAAAGCAAAAACTGAGCGCCCTAATAAAAAAGCTTGCGACATGTGGGTTTTTCTAAATTTAGAGAACAAAAAAAAAATGTTTGTATTTCTTTTTAATAATAAATTTAATAATTAATATTTAAGCAAAGGTCAATTTACCTAAGAGTTAAAGTGGTGCCTCTTGCTGCTCAAACCAAAAAAGATTAGCGGATTCTGATATACTTTTCAAATATACAATGTGCCTACGTCAGTTAACGTCATCTGGGAAACTTTTTATTATAAATTTAACAAAAGAAGTTATTTTTTATATAAAATTCTGCATGGTTCAAAACCTAAGAAGCAAGCATCAGATATAATATCAAATTTTATAAGTCATCTATGAGGTTTAACCAAAAATGTAATTTTTGCTTAGGAGTAAAGTAACTTCTAATCATGCAAATTTTGCATATATTTTTTTATTATTTTTTCTTTGCAAAATTGGTAAAAATTAAGGTGTTGTACGTTTCTTTAACACTTTTTAATAATTTTTATTATATTGTTATCAAAACAAGAACAATGTACTAATGTGTAAACTTAAATTTTCTTAATAATCGGAGAAAAAAATGAACGAAAATGCAGATATTAAGATGTAATTTTAAATTCTAAACACTTTCTTTACCAACAATTTTTGATATCAGCAAGAATGCAGGTACTTTATTCTTAAGCAAATATTACATTTTTAACCAAACTTCGTAGACGACTGATACAATTTGACATTTGATGGTTGCAATTATGGATTTGAAGTTATGCAGAACGTTTTATTAGAAATAACTTTTTTGTAAGAATAATAATAAAATATATTTCCATATGACGTCAGCTTATGTAGACACATTGTATGTAAACAAATTCCAAAACACCGCTTACGTTTGTTGTTATCACAAACCATTAAAATATTAAATAATTAAAAACAGTTTTTATACGTATATAAGAAAGTTTAAAGGGCTCACAAACGCGGTTTTATTTATTTAAATATTTAATAAATAAATGGAAATTCTTCTTCTGTATTAAAAATGCAATTTTATGAAAAACGATTGTAGATATTCATTTAAATAAGTCCTTGTTTGCAGAAAAATGATAAAGAAATTTAACAGCTCAAAGCAAAATTTCAAATTTGGCACCTTTATTGAAAATACATAAATAAAAAAAAACATAAAAAAAAAAAAAACACGACAGATAGATAGATAGATAGATAGATGGATAGATAGCTAGATAGATAGATGGATAATACCGAGTTACTGAACAGCCGTTTACCTGGAAAATGAAAAGAAGCATTAAGTACTATAAGGTTATTTAGTTGCCTAAATATTATTGGTACTGAAGCAACAGTTCAAAAGTTTTAATTTTCCTTTTTTCTTCCCTAATTTTCTTGCCCTAAAATAATGAAAAAATGATGGCGGTAAACCGTAAGTGAACCTCCATTCGGATCTCCGGGCGAGGTGTGCAACCGGGGGGCTATCATTGCAAAGTTAAATCTCTTTTGCAAATGTATGTGAACTTAACGCCAATATAAACTCCGTTCCCGTCACCTTCTCACCATTAGTTATCTAAGCCCCACATACTTTTTTAACGGACACCCAAATAAGTTCTAAAACTCAACCAGTCACCTTTTTTTCCCAAGCTACGAACTTCTTTATTTTCTTGTTCTCAGGGCGGCGTATGCGCTTACGTTCACAACGCTCTGGCTTGTTTTTAATCTAGAACATAAAAATAAATCATCTGGCACCACAACTTAGCCAACTGTGATGACCTTAGAGACTTCTTTGCCACCTATCCTTGGGATAACATTTCATTTTTTTCTCAGTATCCTTCGTATCCTTTTTATCTAACAGGCCAGCATAAGAATCAAGAAACGCATACTGCCAAACTATTTTAGAAGCGAAAGACTCCTTCGTCATTCGCGTAAAAACAAGAATTTATAAAAACACAAAATTTTGCTTGACAGGCAATATGTATATCGCCGAAAGTGATCTACAACAGATCTTTTTTCCTTTATATTACACAATTGAAACAAGCCTCTTGAGTTTTTAAGTAAATCCCAGATCATTGCTCTTTATATATCCAAAGCTTTTAACCAGGTTTGACATGAAGCGCTCCTCAATAAACTTCCCTTTTATGGTCGTCCAACAAAACTCTGTTTATGGCTCTCCACTTTTCTTTCTAATCAAAGTAAATCAGTTATTGTGGATGGTCAGTCTTTAATTTTCTACCAAATTAATGCTGAAGTGTCTCAAGGCTCAGTACTGGCACCAACTTTGTTTCTTCCCCACATCAACGACCTTCTCTTTTCCACAACAAATTCCATTCAGTTTTGCTGACGGTAGTACCCTCTACTTCGGTTTTCAGGTTCTCAAACCAATCTTTAAGCCTGACTTAGATACCAAACGCAGAGAAATGCAGATATCTCTATCACAGGTCCTTATTTTAATATTGGATTGAAGTGCTAAAAATCTCGTCCAATTTAATGCACCCAAAACACAATTATGTTTCATATCCTGCAAAAATTCATCAGATACTTATCCTTTACTTATGAGCAAGAAAGTTTTGCAGAGCAAAGACAGATTTTATCTTGTGGGCATCACATTTAAGAATGACTTTAACTGACATAAACACATTATGTCACAGCAGCTCCAAAACAAACTTGATATTTTGCATGTATCCCAAATCCGACACCCTCTGGAATATTGTTCTCACATCTGGAGTATAGCGATACCCACAACACCGAGCATTCTTGATTCCATTTAAAGAAAAGCGTTCGCCTTGTTAACGATCCGATGGAAAGAGAGGCTTCCTTCTCAAACCTATTATCCCGCTGTAGGGTATCTATCGCTTTTTTGAAGGTACTTCCACGGCTTCTGCTTAGAGGAATTGTCCAGTTGTCCAGTATAAGTCCCCCACTTGCAGCTCCCAATAGAGATACTCGTGATGCCGCACATATGCATATATTATTTACGGTCCAACCGGACAGGCCCGGATTTCCTCACTTTGTTCGTTTTTTTATTTCTAGAGTTTCAAGATTGTGGAACCTTCTACCTGTGGAGGTTTTTCCTTTCCCTCCAAATTCTTAAGTTGCTAAGTCACCTGTTAACAAACTCTCCCCTACCTTGCTAAAGACACCTACGGTACGTTCAGTACGCTTTTAGCCTTCGTGGATTGTTCGAAGTTAAAAAAATATATATTTTTTTTATTTCAACGGTAAAGAAGCGCAAAGAAACTTTTGTTATACCAAGTAATAATATTATTTTGACCCACTCTCTCACCTTTTTTTTATGACCGCACCGTTTCAGACACCCTATATTTTAAAACTTTGTCCGGTTTTTTAAATCATAGTAGAACATTACCAACAGGATTTGGTTAGTTAAAATTATATTGGAAAAAACAAAAAGAAATTTAAACTAAGCCTTAAAACTACAATTGGTTTCCTATTTGAGCATTTCTGTAGCTGCAGTCAAAGGTAAGTCACTTTGTTTATAATCTATTATTTAAAGATTTTAATAAAATTTAAAGCTGATTATACAAATTTTTAAATCTTTAAAGCCCAAAGAATATATTCTAACTTTTATACATTTTTTTAAACAATACATATAGCATAACATAAAAAACAATATTAATTTCATTTTTACTTTTTTAGAATTTCTCTTTTAATTTTGTTGTGCTTGGAGTTAGCTTTGAAGTTAAATGCTTTAAAAATCCTTTATATTCATTTTTAATAGGTAGGGAATTTTCTTTCTTTCTTTTCGCAAAAAGTTTTTAATTTGGCGACAATTTGAAACTTCTATTTTAGGGATTTGCGTAGAGAAACCTATTACATTTTTTGTATTAAAATTTAAATGTTTTTGTACTTTTTCTTAGTCGTTTATGTAGTAATTACCTAAATTATTCTAAGGCAGAAAATTAATTCTTGTTAAAAAAATTGGAGCGAAGTCTTGAACTAATTTAATAAGCAAAAATATCATATAAACATTTACACAAAATGCTTTCTAAGGCAGCTAAAGAGGTGTTCAAATAGTAAAGTAAATGAAGCATTTTATCTCGCAATTCTTTGATACCTTATTGATTGACTAGAAATTTTAACAAAAGGTAGGGAGTAGCTGAAGGATTAAAAATCCTAAAATTAGATACGGGCCTTATTTTTAAAACTCACTAAAGTTTTATACTAGAATTTTTTTTTAAGAAAGCTATATATTTTATTAACACGCTCGGTTTATATTTTAAGTAAGAAAATTACAACAAAATAATTTTGTTTGTATTTTTAAAGCTACAATTTTATTTTTTATAGTTTATTTTTTTTCTTGATAAAATTGATTGAGTTATTAGCAAGGAACCCAATAAAAACGTTAATTTTTCGTCAAAAATTGTTCTTTCAATCGCCAATAACATAAAAAATATTAGATTTGCAAAAAAACTTAAACACTTTTTTTTTAGAATCACTGTTTTGATCGATTCTGTAATTAAAGTGTGATAAAAAAAACACTTTTGATATGGGATGACAACTCCCCCCGGGGGTTTTAACCGATTGAAGATTTTAATCCTTACCTTTTGTTAAAGTTTTAGGGTAATCCATGAAGGACCAAAAATTCGCGAGGTTTTACCTTTTTAAGCGTTATTTCCTGTACTAAAATTGGGCATTCCTAAGAGCGTTCTTTTCTCAACCCTTTTTAATCAAATTGTATCAACTCTTTAGGGATGGTAATAGCAACTTCTTAAATCTTAAATGACAAAAATGATTGAGTGTTACCTTGTTTTTAAGGTCATTTATTTACTTTAGTTTACAAGTTTTTGTTTTTCACAAATATTTTAAAGACGGTAATACATATTGTTGTTTAATATTTCTTTATGTAAGAAAAACCTAGAAATTTCATAATTTAGAAATATTTGATTCACAGCATTTTAAAATTTCTTGATTTTTTTATTCTTAACGATTTTTAATAAAAATGAATGCTATATTACTGTCTAAAAGACAATCAGTTAAATTTTCAAAACCTCTTAGACTAAATTATTATTTTATAAATACTATGTTTAACATTATAACAAAAATCGATTTCTGATCTAACTAAATTCTTTTTCTGATTTTTTTTAAGATTGCTGTCAATACCTACAAGTCAAATAAGGACAAACATATAAAGTGTCCCCCTTTAAAACCAAGTTTAGGGTGTTTTTTCATTATCCATAGAGGCTGGTACCTTTTAAAATTGACTTACTGTATATGATTACATTTAAATAATTTAAATATGTGTTACGGAAATCAATAAATACGCTTTTAAAATAAAAATACCTACCTTATAAAATGTACATTTAAAATATGTATTAGCATTTATAACAAAATTAGACCTAAACGCTTTAAAATCTTGAAATTATTTACCCTCTTTTATCTTATTATTTTTTTTACTTGCAACATTTAGTTTAAATAATCTAATTAAGTTAAAACTTAAAATTTCCTGTTGTTTAAAATCATATGTTTTCTTTTCATCATTTTTAGCTGCTCTTTTTTATTGTTGCGACTACAAGTTTAAGTTATAAAGTTTTAAGCTACGGCCGGTAAAAAAGGTTATTTCTTAAAAGTATAGGGATTTACAAAACCTCTTATTGAGACTTTTGTAAGGTGTGCGATAGTTTTATAAAATAATTGTTATTTATTTTAGTCATAGCTGTGAGTTTACAAGATGTTACAAATTCGTGGGTCACCATTAGAATCTCGAAAATGGTAAAAAGTACAAGGTTAGTTAAATTAGGGTAAAGTTATGCATTTTTATGTTAAACAATATTCCGTTTAATAATAAAAAAATTAAGAGCAATTCCGGAATTATCAAAAAAAAACAAATTTTTGCTAAACATTTTTTATTATTTATATAAATTATTTTAAAATAAATATCACATTGTTGTTGCCCCTTTCTCCGTTCTACAAAAAAATATGCCACTAAATTTAGGATTTGACGTTTCCTTTTTAAGCCATCGTCATCAAGTTTGTTATTTTAAACGGGCGGATTATTTGGTGTTTACCCTAATAAACTAGAAATAATTTTGTCGCAATGATCTGGATCGATTGCCTATGTTCTTACCTGTGCAAAATAAAAGTTACTCTTTATGGGCGAAAAGACGTGTTTGTGCGTTTGGTTACCAGTCATTACCACGGGTGGACGCGCGGGCGCTAAACATACTATCCGCTTTATTAGAAATAATTTATCAAGGCCTTATCTGAGCTTCCCGTTTAAAGCATGTTTGAAGTTCGGTAACTAAAGATTGTGCACGTATGGTATTTTTCCATGGCTTTTAAATACGCACGCATGTTATATTACTGCGCAAGGACGTACAAATTTGAAAAATGCTTCTATAGCCACTGCGAATCAAAATGTAGACTATCTATGTTTTGTCGTCGAAATTTTTTTAAAAGCTAAAAAAGGCCATTGACTCAAAAAGTGACTGGATACATTTTTTCTGGAAGGACCTGTCCAAAACTCGGTAATTTTTTTCTGTTTCTAGCGGAAGAAAAATTACATCATATTTGCTTAGACCTCCCCACCGTAATATTAGGTAAGATTCAAGTTGAACCACTCCCCCTTAAGTGTCCCACGTAATTTTGTGGACGCCCCCTACTGACAATGAGTACCTACAATAAATATTTAGGCAATACTTAAGAATAGTGAATGGTAATAGGTTTGTTTGAACCAATATATATTTTTTTAAAATTATTTAGTTTAAAGTAAAAACTTAGAAACGCAGCTAAAAACATTAGGAGCTTCTATTTTGTTACCAACGCGACTAATTAAAAATGTTTAATTACAACTTTGCTGTACTAATTGGACTCTTTTAAGATGCGTCACCAAATAGAATAGGCAAAATAAATGATGTTGTTGCTTATGGTTAATTATTCAAGTTGTCTTTGGCTGTAATTAAACGACGGTGGTTGTAATTTTGGCACCACGTGTAT